>JAQFJA010000020.1:29363801-29374793 GCA_029874485.1 Naso brachycentron
AACATCAACACAAATATTTCTTTGGGAGGTAAAATAAAATGCAGGCAAGTTGAGTGACTGACCACTACTGTGACTGAGTTGATTGAGCAGGGCTGCAGGTTCCTGTTTGTTGGCTACTCACGCTGTTGGCATTTCATATGGACAGAATCTAGTTTTGCACAAGAATGTTTGCATGCATGTTTCATTATTAAAATAACAAAATTAGTAGAACTGGCTTGATTGTTTCAACAGCACTTAAATAATATTTAAAAATACAGAATTCTTGATGATAAACTGTGTCAACGATTACAGGACAAAGTAAACAGGAGAGAATGAGAATGCATCTGAGGAAAGGTGGTGTGCCTCTTGTCTGTTGTGAAACTTTTCCCAGCTGCAGAGAAAATGACGAATTGTGCTGCAAGAAAAATTAATCTGTCTAGAGCCAAATCAGGAAGTAGTAGCCATGGGGAGCTTGCTGTATTGATACGAATGTCATGGTGAGAATAGTCTTTAAAGGGTGAATTATGGCTCATCCATGAGAGGTGAAATTGCTTTCCAGCACATTATTTGGAGACTTTATTTGGAGCCTCTCAGTACCCAGGATGCACAGCTGGCAGTGCCAGTGTACTCACTGCTGCAGGCCAACAGGAATTCATTACTTAGCTTAGCCATTGATTTTCTCTCCACCCAGGAAAAATATGAACAGCTTTCAAGACAGACTACCTGCATTCCGAGGAAACTTGAAGGAGGTTTTATCATGAAAATACTTGGTGGTCAGAGGCAAATAATGCCGGCTTTATATGCTGCACTCTTGGTCTTTTCTTGTTTAGAAGAGGCTGAGAGTAAAAGCTGAGTATTTTTTTGTAGGTTGCAGCATGTGCAATAAATATCATGACAGGTCTTTTAATTAAGAAGCCCATATATCTTGTAGAATTCTGCTCTTTGGTAGTCTATATTGACGTCAGTCACATGCGCTGACTTTAAAGACAGAAAAGTGGACTCAGTTGTTCACCAGAAGGAAGACACCAGCTCATGATTCTGTGCTGCCCGTCTTTCCAGCTGAAAGTCTCTCTCCTGCATCTTGCTGCACTCTGCTACACATCCTCAGCTCTCTGCTTTAAGTATTAAAATGGTTCCTTTGATCTTCAAAACCTCAAAATATTTATCGTTTGCTAACAGTGGCACATTTCAGTGATGATGCAGAAACCTGTGTTTTCCTGCCTCAGTGTGCTGTCTCAAACTTTTCAAACTTAATGCAGCTCTTGCACAGAGAACCTTCACCTGATTTACAAAACTACAGAGCAAAATAGAATTTAGCATTTCCTGTCAACCAAGCTGATTTCTTATATGTGCTAGTGTTTTTATGATCCAAGCATGGTGAAAGCTGATGTCCATCTTCTCTGTCATGACTTTCCTTGCAAAAGAAGTTATTTAAAACTGGTTCACAACACTCCACTCCAACTTCTCGTAATTGCACATGTTGACCAAGGTGATTAAAGGGCAGTTAGTCGGATTCAGGTGAATTTTAATATCTTATCACTCTTTATACTCAAGGAGAAAAGACAGTTAATACTCCGTACTGTTTCCACAAGTGTCTGCGCATTTGTGCAGTAATGCATGCAAAGCTGTTACTGATCTCAGGATGGTAAAAGCAGAGTCAAGCACACTAATCTGTAGCTATAGGTAGCTGAGAAGCTGCAAAGGTCCAACAAGGTCAGAGGATTTTCTACAATGTGCATGAGCAAACCTCCAAAAAATACGGACAGAAATGATGAATATGCCGATAGCAACCTAGCTTCCAGAGACAAGGGCCCACTGCGGTAAATAAAGGGCCCAAACATTTCTAAGAAAAATGCAAACAGACAATATCTGATCCTTCCTGGGACGTTAGACTGTTGAGAGATTAGATATGAGAAGTTATTGCAACTACCTTTATATTGTCTAAATGATATTTTTAGCTTTATTTCTATCTGCTAGCCAAGAATTGCTTTTTCATCCAGGTGAAGCCGGGACTGAAATTTCAAAATAAATTTCAGCTTAATTAGTCAACCCAAACCTTAAGCCTTTCCACTCAGCGGCACTGTTTGGTTTGGTAGGGTACGGGATGCATTTGTTTTGTGTTTCCACAGTCAAAAGGGTGCCAAATAACCATGCCGTGCTGTACCTATTTTAGTCACCCTTTCATTGGGGTACCAAGCATCCCAAGGGAGGAGCTTCACACACTGCAGTCCACTGACTGCAAGATGGCAAAAAGCTGTTTTTAAGTCTTGTTGTAGTACTGTTAATACATCACGTCAGTCTGTTTTTTAGATTTTATAAGCGAGAATGGTACCATGTTGATTCCAAATATGTCGTCATTTGACCCAAATAATGCCTGGTTTTATATCTGTCACAAAGTTTCTGGAGTAAAGAGCAGCACAGCTCCTTACGCTGTCACCCCGGAGAGTAAATTAACCGATTAACTGATGATCCGTGCAGAGATGAAACACCGGCTGTGGTGTTAAAACATAAAACAAGAACAAAAGGATCCTGTGCTGCCTTTTCATGTTGATTCCTTGCCATAAGTTTAATGTTATTGGTGAAAAAAGAAGATCATTTCATTCACTGTGCTGCTCAAATGCATCATTTATGGTGGAATGTTTTCTTGTACATCGTTCAGTGTGTAAGTTACACCATGAATGAATTAGTCCACCTTAAAGTTGCAGTTGGTAACTTCTGCTAATCAGCTAACAAGCAAGTTTTATTTCGTTTGTTTTGTTGCTCTCTCTTTTAAGTCCAGTTTGAACTGAGACCAAACGGTTGCAGGCAAGTCAGACACGAACAGCCAATCAGCTCGTACCAATGTCACCTGTCACAGAGAAGCGCAGCATAGACCGGCCAATCAGAACAGAGAGTACAGAGAGCATTACTGATGGTGCAAAAAGAACCGGAGCAATAAGATTTTTGTCAATCCTGAATACTGAAGCATGATGGGAAAACGTAGAGATCTAGCGATACTCTCAGACCACGTCACTGACTAATAGCTGTCTATGGGGATTGTAACTGTGTTCCAATAGAACGCAGAAAGTTACTGATGTTTTCCTCAAAGTTACCAGCTGCAGCTTTAAATGCCAATATGACAACTTGATGAGGTTTTAAGCAAGTTTGTTTGTCACATACATATTGTGTGCGTACGGCAGTGAAATGTCTAAACATCAGCCATCGTTCCTTTGCTTTTGCCTTTCTTGCATGATGACGTACGCTTTAGTAACGATTGGATTGTCACACACCTAATGAAATGTGCATGAATTTTTACTGGTTTATGGATGTAAATTGTTTTTCATCTGATGAAAAAATTGTGCACTCCTGCAGCACCACACATATGCATCCAGTATACTGTATATCCCACCCACCAAGTAAAGGTACGGTCAGCAGTGGAAATGCAAGCCAGAGCTAGGGGGTATCATTTCAAAGAGTACCGTACCAAATGGAACTGTACTGCTCAGTGGAAACGAGGCGTTCACGGGTTACAGCATTAACACGGGGACACTGACTCTGTAGCGATGCTGTGACTGTGGGGTTTTGATGATGTTAGAGGCATTTGAGGGTGAAATCAGAAAGCAGAAAAAGGATCCGCACACTGTGTTACAAGCTCCTAGCAACTTGAACAGGCAACGTTTCAATGAGGTGATCTTCTGCAGGCAGTTATCAGTGATCATTGAAACTGATCATTACCTGAAGAAGATCACTCCATTGAAACGTTGCCTGTCAAATGCAGAGGATCTGTTTCCCCGAGGGGATAGTTTCATTACTTCTTCTTAACCACATCAGATAAGAAGAGGTGGAGCCATTTAGTGATTTAAAAACCAATAAAAGAATTTTATCAGTAATTCTGTCACAGTCAATGTAAACCTTGAAAAATCTGGAGGTATGTGGGCTCTTTATCTGGTTTTCATCAGAACTCATGTTGCTGTGGTCAGTACGAGCAGCGTGACCAAACACCTTCTCTTGACACAACAGACAGAAGAACGTGACGGTAGTCCAGCCTGCTGGAGATAAAAGTATGTATTAACTTTTCTGTGTCTGCCTGGGAGAGAAACAACCTGACTCAGACAATATGCCTGTATTGATGGCAGTGTAGTTGTAGTCATCAGAGCTTGCACTGAGTATATATAGATGGGTATTGATGGTGTAATAATGGAAATGAATGCTGTGATTTCTAATAATGTTGCCAAGTGGTGACACATACAGACTGAAAAGAACTGGACCTAATGTTGAACCCGGTGGGATTTCAGGCCTATTTTTCTTGAAGAAGTGATCATCCACGACCGCAAAGAGTGTCGACCAGTTAAGTACGACCTGAACCTTTGAAGAACTGTTACAGAGAGATCGGCTCATTGATCCTGTTTGTCCAGCGGCATATTATGAGCTACCGTATCGAATGGCTCAGCACAGACAGCTTTTTCTGAACAGTGTTCGTCCTGAGTCATTCACATCATTAATGTTTCTGTATTGTGGCTTGTACTTGGCTCTGAAACCAGACTGGAAGCTTTCAAACAGTGCTGTCACAGGAATCATACAGCTGCTTGAAAACATTTTTTTCGTATGACCTTTCATGCAGTTTTGATATTGGTCTGTAGTAGAGATGACAGAGCAGCTTAAGTTGTCTTTTCAAGTGGTGGTTGAACTAAAGCTGTTTTAACAGCAGCACTGACTGTAAACGGTGAGTGATTAGGTATTGTAAAACGTGATTAAAAACTCAGTTAAAAGACACTTTCAGTTTAACAGTTTTAAGATTTTGGTAGGAACGGGGACAAAGAGCAGATGTAGAGGATTTTAATCCACAGACAACTTTCTTGATCGTTTATAAGTCTACTGAAACAGCAGGGTGGTTTTGGGACAGTACTTGGTACAGTGTCCAACCTCTCCTGAATAATATTCATTCTGATAGCCATAATCATATCTCATTAGGAACAAAATGGATGCATTTTGTAATACCTAGGTGATTTGAGTAATGGTTTGGGTCAGGAATTATGTAATTATCAAAAGCTGAAAAGAAAACACTGGGACTGTTTGAATTTTTATTTATAAGTTCAGAGAAATAAGACTGGCATTTCTGATCTTTGAATTTTGTAAAAATCTTTCTCTGAGGATGTCATGGTGGACCTGAGGTTTTGTCTTTCTCCATCCCTGTCAAATTTTATGACAGTTTCTTTTTGTTGTTGTTTTATAGGTCAGGTTTGTTTTTGAGGATTTTAAGCGTTTTTCTAAAGAACATCCAGAATTACAATGCAGCATATGAAGACAGACAATGATCGGTTATGCCTCATTCTGTATGCGGCCATTTTTTCAGATCTTGATTATTTGGGTGGCTTTCATTACTATGTGAAGTAATGACCAATTTCATCATTACATGTTATTTGCTACATTGATTTAAATGCATATTAGTACAGGAAGTAATGTGTAACCTCTAAAAGTGCGTATCTCAGATAGTTTATGTGAGCTGCTTATATGAACATCTGTTGTTCTCTGTAATTATTTAATTGTATTTAAATTAAATGTCATGTAAATATAATAAATAATAATTATAATGATTTTATAATTACATATTAATGATATATAAATATATTTAAGTATGGTTAGTATTTAGTATAAAAGTTCAGGCAGCAGTTTTATTCTTCGAGTTGTTTTGCTTGTATAGTGGTATTTGTGATGGAAGTGATTGGTTCTCACGTTCTTCAGAAATGGACTGTTATTTTTAATCAGTTTTTCCTCTCAGTCAGCAGAACCTGAGGAGGAGGCGGAGCTCCTGATAGTGAAGGTGGAGGGAGCCATTGAAACCGGGACAACAAACCACGATGTGCCAGTAAATGCCAGCATCACCAGGAGAGGCGACGGAGACGTTGCCACACTGCCCCCAGCCGCCTCGAAGGACAGCAGCGACAACCGGCCGGCGAAACACAGCAGCAGAACGGAGGTCAGTGGATCTGACGTCGTCACCTTTGTTGTCAGCAGGACAGCTGAAAATGAGAGCAACAGTGACACTACCCACAGTTCCCAGCTGGAGATAACAGGAAGTAATGTCAGAGCAGGGGACTGTGACCCACTGAACTCAGATGCTGACATGACGCAAAGCAGGAATTTGTCAGCTTCCTGTGATGATGTACAGGATGCCAGTAAAAATAATGAGGCTGCGTTAGACGTTTCCAAGTCCTCCATGTCAGAGGTGATAGTCATTGATGGAGGACAGATGTCAGACAAAGAGGGGGATTTGGAGGGGGAGTGGTCAGACATAGACCAAACAAGAGAGGCAGGGAGAGGCAAAGACAGACATGGAAAAACTACATCACCCATGATTCAATGTGTTGCATCATCGAGTGGTGCAACTACCTCCAATATCAGCTCCTCAAACGATGAGCACAGTGTGGCTCTGCAGTCCCCCGTGAGCCACAAAAAACACAGTCACCGCAGATCTCTCTCCAGCAGCTTCCACCTGGCTTTCTACCATGCCGTCACCATGGAGCGCCCGTACGGCTGTACCAGCTGCACCAAGCGCTTCTTCCTGGAGTCTGACCTACAAAAGCACATGGCCAGGCACACCAGGGAGAAACCCTACACTTGCCTGCTTTGTGGCAAGAGCTTTGTGTGCCAGAGCCAGCTGGACATTCACCGCAACGTGCACACCGGAGAGAGGCCCTTCAGCTGCTCCGTCTGTAACCGACGCTTCTCCCATCCCAGCAATCTTAAGAGGCACCAGAAAATCCAGCACTGAACTTGAAAACCAGACCTCCCACAACACTGCTGCACCAAAGTTTTAATGCCAGGGTTAAGTTGTCCTTTAGAGGTAGAGGACTTCCAAGGCTTTTTTACACAGTACTAACAGTTTCATTGACAGACACTTCTTGAAGACTTTCCAGAGCCCCCTGTTTTTTATTTGTAATAAGAAATGGAAGGAATGCAGAGCAGCCTAGAAAGAAATACGGTAATCAATGTCATCAAATGTGATGATGCAAAAATATTAACAGCATCTCTGTGCTCTCACCTGTCTGAATGCATCCAAGTTTGTTCAAAACATTTTAAATTTAATTTGAAACAGGCAATCCAAATTAAGGGGAAGGTAGACTCTCCAGAATACAAATACATTGAAGGGCTATTTCTGAAAAATTACTGACCATAAACCAGTAATCCTTTTCAAATTCATGTAGAATTGGTAGAAAACAAAATAGATAGTGACCCCACTGGTTAACTGCTGAATATTCATGATTTAATATTAGGAACACATTAACAGCTGGTAAGAGATAGACAAATGTATTCACACCAACAGCGCTGAGGTAAAGGACATTTTGTCCCTTGTGCAATTTGAGGAAAAGGCGTCCGAGGGAGCAAAAAAGTGCAGTAAGCATCAGTGATCCTCCTCTCTGAAAACAGTCACATCATCAAATATTGTAACGAGTGGGAACATCTAAAAGGGACAACAGATGGAAATTAGCCCATGACTGCACTCTGGCTTGTTCACATTGCCATGTTTTTTTTTGGTTATGTTCATTAACTTGCACTGTCCCTCCTAAAGAAACAATTAGCTAAGCTAAACTGTCACATGCTAATTAGTGTCGCTTGACAGGAATGAAGGAGTAGTGTTGTGTTTTCAATTTATGCTTTGGCGAAAGGTTCCGGTCGTCTCCTTGGTAACCATATTTGACACGAATGACAGAATCTTGACAAGGAAGTTTAGTTAAAACTATTCCCATGGACACGTTGACACGACCACAAAACACACAAAAATATGACCACGACAAAACTCTCCAGGTACGCAACATGAAATTAAAGTGTTGAGCGACACTTTTTGTCATTTTTGTCCAGTGACACTTATCAAATGTATTGAATGGCAAAGCATAAATTGGCCTACCCTCATAAATAACGTGGATTTCTGTCTATGGAGTAAACGAACGAAAAAACGGACAGTGTCACTCAGCTATTGCTACCCACACTGTGGTCAAAATGTGGTACTGTAGGACTGAGTTCGGTCCCTGTGTGAGTGAGCTAGTGGGGGTTTGAGTAAGTGATCCCAAAATGCCATTTGTAGCCCCCGGCAGCAGTCTGTGCGCCATGGTAAAAAAACAAAAAAGATGAAAAATTAATTCATGATAATTACATCCATGCATCATGTGAAAGAACAGGAATCAAACAAGAACCGAATTAACATCTTACCATTCTATTCTTGTGCATTGTTCAACTTTTATAATCCTGTCATCTTCTATAAAATCAAATGGCACTGATGAGAAAATGTGTACACCAGTCAGCCCAAAATGCATCCGTGGGATGTGCCGAGACAAGTCCAGATCCACAGAGGCCCCAGTGTGGATCAGACTCGGCTCTGACCCGTCGAGAAGTGGACACAGGACCTCTGGTGGTGTCTGACACCAGGGTGTTGTTGGTGGGTACTTTGAGTCCTGTGGGATGCAATGTGGGGCCTCCAAGGATCAAACTTGTCTGGCGTAGCCCCAGAGGTGCTTGATCGGATTGGGATCTCTGGAATTTGGAAGCCAGGATGATGCCTCGAGGTCATTGTCTTGTTGCTGAGCAGTTTTTGTGTTCTCCCTCCATGATGTTGTTGGAATATAGTTTGGGAAATCACTCGTTTGTGTGTGTTTCTGTATAATTTCAGCAAAGAAAGTTATTTTTAATCTTTTTTTTTAATTTGATGAGAGTGTTTCAGTAGACTGAGAATATTAGAATCAGATGTTTAGTTTCTTTTCTAATAGATTTCTATTTTCCATCCAGCTCATAAACATTGTAACATGTTTTGTTTCATACGAGAATTTCTTTTTCTCTGCTGCTCATAGTAACCAGCCATGATCACAGTTGTGATCGTACTGTATGCTACATGTCCAAATGAGACTGTGTGTGGGCAGTTGTATCATGCTCTTACTGTTTGGATTCTCTAGTTAACTGGTTTATAAACTTTAGTTTGCTTTTTTCCATGTTGTCAAAGCCACATCGTTGAGCTTTGTGTGGACTGTTTGACACTTCAGACTTTCTGCTAGTCATCCTTGGACCCATCACATCAACATTTTCAACATGTAGACATGCCACATGGTTGACCATTTAAATGTATCTTTTTTTGATCAGAGCTCTGAGCTCACTAAAGAATGGCAGGAAATAAAGATATAAATTTGTACAAACCGATCAGCCTCAACATTTAATTCATTGATAGGTGAAGTAAACACGAAGCATCCCGTTACAGTGTGATGTTCTGCTGGAAAACCTTGGGTCCTCTTTATGTGGGTGTTACACTGACACTTACCACCCACCTCAACACTGCTGAAGACAAAAGTTCACTCTCCAGTCGTGATGGCATTCTGATGGCAGCAGCTCCACCCAGTAGGATATTGCCCCCAACCCCCCGGCCCCACCCGGCAACCGTAGGACCCATGAAGTTCAGCTGACAATGTCCTGATGCCAGAGACCACAGGACACCCGGAGAGGTCCCATGTCCACACCCGACAGGTCCGGGATCTTCACAGTATTGAGCAGGCAGTTTAAGCATTGTGGCTGATTGATTTACTCACAGTGCAGTGTAATTATGCCAATAAATCATATTTTCAAATTGTTTTGTGTCATTTCATTATTCATTTACTGTTGTAGTCACAGTGGAAGCTGTTGTGGAATGCAGTTCTATGATTGATGATTTACACAAAGTAAATAACTGATCCTCAGGAAAAGAAAAGATAATATCCAACAAAAATATCGAATACATCAACCGAACCACTCCTATTTGAAAATAGACATTTTTACTGTTAAGAGCTTTGTGGGTTCTTTGTGTCAGCTAAACATCTCACTCCTTGTTCCAGGGCCAGGGGTATCTGACAAGCACGAGCCGCCCGCAGAGCAAGGAGGAACAGAAGGATGAAGTCCAAGGTATCAATCTTTTTTTCAGTCTCATCGTTTCTGGTGGTCAAGCAAAGCAAAATTTATTTATATAGGGCCAAACAACAACTTAAGCTTCAGGACACTTAACATGCAGTAGAGCAGGTCTAGACCACCTTTACCATTAATAAATCATAGTGTTAAATTATTTATTAATGCATAATTTATTGGAACCTTGCTGTTTATGCTGTAGACTATCATCATATTCAAAATGTCACTGTTATACGTTAATACAGTCACAAGCAGCTTGTACAAAAACATTCAAGGTTTTTGTCATCTGACCATACAGCAAGGCTGGATATTACCAAACCAACATAACCTGTTTAAAGTGTAAGGAAACCCTCAGTTCAGACCAAACTCCGCCCACTTCAGAAATTTGAAAAATGCACAAAAAGTGGACATTCTGGTTCGGGGGGGGTTCAGTGACGTTCCCTGGCCAGAGAGAAATGAAGAGCGACTCAGGGCCTGATTCACTCGAGGACTGCGCTGCTTCTGCAGCTGCTGTGCAAATGAGACGAAAAAAAGGGTGAAATGTACGCAAACTGCACCACCACTCCGAGCTGCGCCTATCCCATGTGCATGCATGTAAATTAGGGAAAATTTATACATTTGGCTCAAAATTGCCCCCAACCTATGTAAATAAACCTCGCTGCAAATACCACCTAATTCACAAAGAGCAGCGCTAACTGCCACGGATAGTTACACTGGTGCAATTTAACGCCAGTGGAACCCGTGAGTTAAATCAGCACAATTTCTCTCTCTTGCTCTCTTTCTCTTCTAAGCTTGTGAGCTTTGAATGAAACTGAATTGATCTTGAGTGATATTATGGTCAAAGTCTACAGTCAGAGGGGGAATCAAGTGGATTGTGAGTTTATTTCAAGGTTTGACATTTCTGGATCCAATAAAGACTAAAGTTGCTGCAGCTGTCAGTGACTGATCTGTAAAGATGATCTGACAGCTGTGATCCCGTTTATGAAGATCAGTTAGGCTTTATTAATTTATCTTTATTAGTGTGAATAATTTTAGACATACAAACTCACACATACTCACAGTGTATACTTGAATATTTTCACTCTATTTTTGATGACCTGATTCCACTTACACATG
>JAQFJA010000020.1:29415137-29426355 GCA_029874485.1 Naso brachycentron
AAGTTAAATGTTTCACCACAAAATTCTGTTTTGTTTAACAATTACTCATCCTTAGATGTCTTGAAGCAAAGAATTGTGTTTGTTCCTCCAGCGTTCCTCCACAGTGAACAGTTGATTTCAAAAATGCACGCTCCCTTTTGCTGGCAGCCTATGCATGAACATTCCTGAAAGCATCAAAACTGTCTAGAAATATCCATCCAAATCTCTCCACGGCTTCGTATGCTATAACCCAAGTCTTCTTAATCATGTTGTATGCTCAGTAATACTTCCAAAACACTGAAATCATTGGCTAGAAAGCTAATAAATCCGACGCATCCGATCCAATGTTTTGTGTTGCAGGTTACGATTATTCTAAACGTTGATGTACTCTGGCTTAAATAAATATGGTTTTGTCACAAACTGCAGAAACTTATGTCTCTCTGCACCAGCCAGTATTGTTCACTTACAAATTTCTGTAACTTTCTAGTATTTTTCAAGAAAAGCAAAGAACACAAGGATGGGTGATGGGATCGGATGTGTTGGATTTAGTAGCTTTCTGGCTAAAAATAAGTGTTTTGGAAAACCTGTTTAAAAAAAATAATTAATTCAAGACATCTAAGGGTGAGTCATTGATTAACAAAACAGAATTTTGCAGTGAATTGTCTTTCTAAAGTCGGTTTCATTCTTCAGCCAGTTTAATTCTGTTGAAAGGGGGACTGAGAGCAATTATCAATTATTTCATTAGCAGACAATCTGCAGCATTTTAACAATTGCACACTCAAAGTTCCGGCATTTGTCTCCCATCAATCAGATCTAAATGTTATTTGGCAGGTTTGTTCATGAGGTAGCTGTGGATGTTTCCAGTGAGTTCAGTCAGGATTGGTCAAGGGCATCTTGAGTAATCAGAGGTGGGTAGGGTAGCCAAAAACTTCTTAAGTACGAGTATTGTTACTTAAGAATAATTTGACTCAAGTAGAGGTAAAAAGTAGTCACCTAAAGAATTATTTGAGTAAGAGTAAGAAAATACTTTGATAATCAGAGCATGAACATATTAAAATAGATAAAATAGCAATTTGCAAATTCAGATATTGCCAAACAAGATTCCTTTAACTAGAACAATAACAAACTAGGTCTTTACAAAATAACATAAATTAAGGTAAATTTAGTCACAAGAAACACTGTACGGGACAATACATAGGATAATAAATCCTCGAACTTTGGTAGTCTGTAATTCAAACATAGTTTGAATGTGAGGCCAGAGGTGTTTTGTCTCAGTAGTCACGGTGTGTAAGCGTCGGTTATTAATGCCCAGTTCAGACTACAGGATTTTAGTCCTAATATTGCTGTCTACAGTTTGTGGAGATCAGAGGCAAATCAGCGCGCACTCCCATGAAAGACTGCCGGCATGTGTGAACTGTTCAAGGACGTAATCTTGTGCTCACCAACAGCGTGACACAGGATACCCAGCATGCCAAGTACCAAGGCCAGGCCGGCCATCAGGAGCACCGGAGGTTTTTCTGGTAGTCTGACCTGCTAAATGGCCCACAGGCAGGAGCTTAAAAAAGCCCAATAACCCATTAAACACCCAAAAGACACAATTAACGTTGAAATTCACAAACCAGCACACACATATGAGCATCAGTGTATGTGCCACACATGGCCTATCAAATTAAACCACAGTGCGGGGGTGTAGTGGTTTATTTCCGCACCACTAAACAGCTGTGAAACCATCAGAGAGTAAACGTTTTATTTGTCTGATTCACCAGCCTCCCAGTTACACCGCTCGCTCTCGCTCTACTGCTGCGCTGCACTGCTCTCTCTCTCTCTCTCTCTCTCTCTCTCTCTCTCTCTCAATAAGAAATGGGAAAAAATAAAAGTAACGAGTGGAACGTAGTCTAACGTAATGGAGTAAAAGTAACGTTTCTATTTAACAAATATACTCAAAAGTAAAAACTACTCTAACAAGTATAATTTATCCAAAAAGTTACTGAAGTGAACACGTTACTACCCACCTCTGTGAGTAATAAACACAATATGATAAGCCGTGACCACTCACATCTATCACTGTGGCACTTCAGGTTTGGGGAAAACGGTCCCTCAGAGCTTGCTGCCACAATTGGTGACATTACAGGTTTTGAGTTGCACTTTTTCATTTTTTGGTCTCATATGGGGTTAGACTTTAAGTGATTGGTAAGGCATTTTCTCCGGCCGGTCTGCACATATATATCAAGATTTAAGATGATGGAATAATCTGTTCATGAGTTCTGGCCATTTTTTCAACCAATCCTCCAAAATTTTAATTATCAATCTTCCAGTCTTCTACCAAAATTTGTACATCAGCCCCCTCCAAGCTTTATACCAGTTTTGTTGTTGATACACTGGAAATTCTTAAACTTTTTTGAATGAACTGTTTTTCAAAAAAACCCAAAAGGTGGAAACATCAATATGTTGGGCTTATACGATCCAAGAGGCTTTTTTGTAAAGCACCTTAAGCGGGACCAGTTTCATGTTTCTGTTTTCAGGTATTGTGCCAAGTTTCATGTTTCTTGCTGATTCTAAAAACACTATTGGAGGGTTTTTAGGTTTCAGACCCTTCGGAGTTTTAACCTTGAAAACAAGAAATTGGAAGTTAAGGCTTGTGTTTACTATGGGCCTGTTTCACATAAAGGCATTGATCTGTGAAGTGAAGAGCTCTGCCAGTAACTCAGTAGTTACAGAGCCAAGGCTGCATCTAAAGGACGTGAGAATTAAAACGAGCAAGTTACTGATATAAAAATAAAAACAGCAGACAGTTCAGGACAGATTAGTGAGTTTAAACACTGAGAAATGTTCAGTCGGTAATATTTATGCATTTTTAGCATATTTTAATCATGTTCTTCTCTTGAAAGTGTATTCACTTTTTAAAAATAAATAAAACTAGAAGCGCTGCAAAAGATTTTTTTTTCATTGTTTTGTCTGCAACAATAATTTTCTGCTTAAGGAATGTGTCATTTTCAAGTGTAACTGTAATGTAACATGAAATTTACTGTAACATAAGACAGATGATGTAATTGTAAAACTAGCTTTTTCTATTGTGTCACAATTTTGTCAAATCTTGCTCAATGTCTAAAGTTTGCAATGTAAATCATTAAAACTTTGTAAAAACTCAACTTGTGAATCGTGTTTTTTTATTTTTGAATCATGCATTACAAAATTGTGACACAATATTCAAACCAAGCAAAGCAGAGACTTTCTAGGGGAGGTCCTAGTCTCTGAGTCCAGTCTTTATGCTAAGCGAAGCCAGTGCCCTCCTGGCTTTAGCTTCTTATTTCAGTGCTGTTCTTGACCTTCAGAAATAGTTTAGCTACTCTTACTTATCAACACTGCACCGCACTTATTTCTCATTCGTGGCAGGATACTCTGGAAAGTTATGTCAGCAGCAGTTTGCTTCTGCTAGCTTTTGCAAGCTTTCCTTCCAAGTCTCTTTTATGGGAAAGAGCTGAATTGATGCAGTTCTACAGACATACTACATGGTATTCGCACGTGCAAACGTTTGAAAGCACCGACTGATGATGGACTGCTGATCATCTTCTGGACGACTCCTTACCTTCAAAAGCCGCCCCCTTACATCTCATCATGTTAGGTGTGGATGTGTCTGTTCATTTTTGTCAATGAATTTATGGAGTTATAGTGCGACTTTTTCTTGACATCAGCAAATAGACTACTCCATCTCTGTACTTCAGAGGCAGACATGAGAGTGGTATCTATTTTCTTAGCAAACTCTGCAACAAAGTGAAGATGCATATTTCCCCAAATGTCCAACAGTTTGTTCTGATGTCCATCTAGTCCTGTACCCTGATGAGATTGAACCCCTGGTTCTAATGCACCTCTTTTCTGCTCATGCATTCCTCCCCTCCCCCTCTCCAGTCTGCAGCACCTCAGTTGACCACTGTAACATCACTAGACTCCAGCAGTACAGTGGCAGTCCAGCTGAGGGTACCAGACACCAACACACCAGCCAGTCCCAACACGCAACAGCAGAGATCCGGCAATAACAATCTTCAGAGCTCTGAGTACTCTCTGTTTGAACTGGAGACATTCTTCACTCGCTGGGCCCCTGATAATTACTCTGTATCGGCCCCTGCTGGCCCTTCATGTCCCCTCACCACGGATGACTCAGCAGAGTGTGACCAGGATGGAGTTATCATTGTAGAGACTGAACCACATCCTCAACGTGGGCTTCAAGCACCACAAAGCTCCATTTCTTCAGCAGTGAGAGTGAGCGGCGGGCAGAGTTTCTCCTCTGCATCCGTCCACCCCAGAGTTCACAACCATCCGTCAGTTTCTGAAGGTAAGAGATTGTCTCCTTTCCTATACAGAGGTTTAGAAATGATCCTGACAGGCACTGGTAGCTGCGGCAGCAAAAGCTTAAATAAGGATCATATAATTCAACATTACAGAGGGCTAGGACCTCCAGGCTTTGACTTCTAAGCACAATTAAGGCCTGGAGGTCCATTTGTACCACAGAGGGCTGTGCTCAGTTAACATCTCCTCTCCTGTTCTGGACAGCCCTGACTTTCTGCCAAGCAGTTGGGACTGGGCTTTAAAGTTTGGAGCTGTCAAGGGCTAACAAAATGAGAAGATCTATCGGATGTCCAGACTTTCCTTTCAGCAGCTACAGAAAGTAAACGCTTCCCTACAAAAGACAACAACTTAACATTTAATAGTGTCACTTCACATGTAGAAAAGGCGTTGTCTCTACAGATATTTATTAGACATTAAAGGAGAAGTTCAGTTCTTTGCATTAAGCCTTATAATAAGGATATTAACTATTGTATTCAGTGCTCTGCAGCATTATTATGACAACTGGCGCAGTCCTGAGAGCTGGAGCTCGTTGCTGACCTCACCGCTAGCTGAAAACAATGGAGGAGTATGTGCACTCAGACAATCCGTCGAAAAACACAAACGCTTGTTTTAAAAGACACAAAACTCCCTGAATGTTTAGTAGTTTCCCCTCATGTACCGACACTAACACACAAAGCTAAACATGGGTAAATAACCCAAAAGCAGCTCTTTCAGCTGCTTAACGAAACAAACAGCCGTTTGTGGCCTGTTCTGGGATGGTTCTTTTGTAGGCCTTTTAGTATCAGTCAAATATCCTCTTCCAAAATCCAGTGAGCAAAGTTCAGAACCACAAACTGTGAGACAGTGTGCCCTCAGTCATTTTGCACCTGTCATACAGTGATGAGACAGACAGGTAAATCTTTTGCAAGTGTGACTTAGAGTAGTGAAGCTGGTGGACAACCTTGTATTGAATCAGCTGATGTCTGCTATTAACAGAGCAGGACTGTGTGATAGACAAACTCTCATCCCATACAACCTCACGGTTCAATATCAAGTATCTCCCTCCAAAAATCCCAAATTCTGATAGCAGAGGCCTTATTACAGCTGTCAGACAGACCTACAAACCTAGAGACAGGATGCCTGGAGTCAGGAGGGCTCTTTAAGAGGTCAAAAAATTGTGCTTTTGTGAGAGTGTTTCAAAGTTACGAATCTTTGACCAAATAGTATCGTACTCGCAAATAACGAAAAAAGTGTGCGTACTAAATGAGACAAACCTTCCATGTACAAACAAGTCCTCAATAGAAACCAGACCCTTCTCCCTCCAGGCATGGAATGTTTAATCTGCCCGAGCAGGTGAGAAAGAGTGGTTGAAACAGATTGGAGTATAAACTACATTATCTGGCAAACTCAGAACACTTCTAACCTTTTTTAAAATTTGTTCGGACTTTCTCAAGACAAAACTTAGACCCAGGCTTTTCTAGCTTAGAGAATAAAATGGCCAGAAGGAGAGTTGGGCAGGAGAGTTTGCTCCAAATGAAGCCACAAGGGGGCACCAGAATCATCTGGTGCGCTGAGTTGCCAGAACATTACAACCCTTACATTTGCGATCCAATGATAGTGTCCTAAAGCAGGTAAGCCCAGCCCTCCTTCAGACTTTCTGCAAAGGAGTTTTTGAGATCCTGTGAGTTTTCTAATTTCAGACGTATGACAAAATTATGGAGTCTAAATCCTAAAACAAGGCTGATGTGAGGAGAATTTGGGGGTTTGGCAGAGGTAAAGAAACCTGGGGAAGGAAACCATTTTAATAGAATTTATTAGGCTAATCATGGATGGGATAAAACTTTCAAACTTTCTATGTTTTGTGCAAGTTTTCAGATGAACTTCGCAGAATTGTTTCAACATTAGTTTTGGGTGCCAACCAGATCTTCTTCGCCCAGTGAGGCCAGAAGAGTTTGTAGTTAAACTGGGAAACATAATTAATATCCTTTGGACAGCAGGTAACTTGTGTTAGTTTCAGTTTGACTCAGTGACATAATAACAATGTTACTGTTCTGAAACTTTGGTCTTGAAGTAACAAAGTGTTGCACAAAACTTAAATCAGCAGCATGTCGGGCTAACTCAGCCTTGAACGTGCTGCTCACAGCCTGTGTTTGAAAACAGGTGATTCAGCAACTTTGCTGACACAGCCAAACATCGAGTGAGTACAAAAATCCAGGACACAAGTTGTTGACCAGCTTAGATTACGTACAAGTCCAACAGCAGAATTCTACCTTGGCATCTGTTTTGTGGCATTTTATTTTGTAAAGCTCTTGCCAACAAGTGAAAGCCAGTCTGACACTTAGAGGTCACTCTCTTTTTTTTTATCTAAGCTTCCTCTGCCAATGTCCTCCTCTGTATCTTTGCTTTGCCTTGCCAGTCGCGCTTGCATGGGTTCTGTATATTTAAAATCTCTTAGCGGTGGTCCAAACTGATGTGATTTTGTGTGAAAACAAGCACCAGGATCTCTGTTCCACAAGCTGCACAACTAACAGATCGAACTTGCAGCTGCAGTTGCAGCAGTTACTGATTACTTTGGTAAACTTTGTCAGTCACAGGGAGTTGAAGCAGAGCAGCCAGAGAACATCAGAGGTACAGTGAGAAAGAATTTGCTTCATGAAATATGATCCAGATTCAGTTTGTGAGACTGAGCACTGAAAAGCATTAAGCACCATACCTGCTTCTCCGAGTGAAATAGCACATTTACGGGCAGTCGCAGCACAGAGTCAGACACAGAGACACCACCCTGTTATTATAAGTCTGTTTGCCATCAACATGATTTTAAAGCTGCTCTTTTAATGCAAAACAGCATCATAATGTTGCTTTAAACTCCTAGATATTGAGATTACACTTCACCAGCCAGAAAAAGACTCATAAAACATGCAAAAATACATGAGCAGTATCTTAATTTATGTCTTGATGTGCATCACATGCATCTCTTGAAGTCTGTGTGGACTGATAAATTAGATGAAATCAAAGTGTATGTTGTGTGACAAGCATGAGTGAAAGGCATCAAATGTTTTTTCAAAGGACACTTCTGTGTGGATTGTTCTTTAGACACCGGTGTACTCGTAACTGTATCTGTTGAACGCTAACAAATTATGTTTAATATTATCTTTGTTAAAGTGACGTGGGGCTCGTGTTTTACTGTCCAGTGCTGTAACAGATACTGTAGAGATGTGGACAGAAAAGTGCAGTGTCACATTTCATGTTTTTTACTCGTAGATAATGGCTGTAAAGTATGCTAACCAAATGTTTTTTCTTTTTTTCAGCCCTGTCAGCAGAAACTTCTGCGCCCACACCTTTGAGGACGCAGCCTGCGTCTTCCCAGCCTCCATGGAGCAGATCGTCAGTTATGATGAGAAGTGCACAGGCTCAGTTGTTGCAACAGAATCAGAACAGCAGCAGGATCTCACAGCAACAGCTCAGCATTGCATCTACACAAACGACAATGTCCTCCACCACAGCTGCTGCCAGCAACACAGACTCTGCTGATGAAACGAGTACGTCTGGTATCAACTTAACCAGCAGGACAATGAGCTCCACCATGGCTCCTCAGACAGCTTTACCTGTCAGGAGAACAACAGCAGCATTGGCCAACGTCGAGGTGGCCATCACTGCACAGCGTCAAGCCAGCTTTCTGGCTCGCCACAGTAAAAGCCACGCTGCTAGTATTGTGCCCGGTGAACGCCGCAGGAAGAGCTACGTATGCCGAGCCTGTGGCAAGGCTTTTTCTGGCCAGTCCAACCTGGAGGCCCACGAGAGAGTCCACACGGGGGAGAAACCTTTCTCCTGTGACACCTGCGGAAAACGCTTCTCAGAGGCCGGAAACCTGAAGAAGCATCAGCGAGTTCACACTGGGGAGAAACCCTTCAGCTGTGACCAGTGTGGGAAGAGGTTTGCTTGGATCTGCAACTTGAGGACGCACCAGCAGTCTGCCACAGGCTGTGGACCAACGGCCAGGGGAGGGTTAGCTGTGGACTGATCACTCACACAAAGGCACATTTCTTCTTCTTCTTAAATGGTGGTATGGCAGCAATACAAAATTTCAAACAGTTGTTGTATTTACTTATTCAGTCTTTTATACTTTCCCAGTGTTTAATGTCTCTGATGAAACACTTGACTGCTATCAGTGCTCAGTTACAGAACCAAACCAGTGTTTTTCACTCTTCACCTCTTAAGCTACAAATCATGTGCACTTTACATCACTGCTAAGCAGAAGTGACCCTGAATAGAGAACTATTTAGAGATTTAATCTAAGAAGCTAATTCGAAGTTGACTCGTTACAGTGGAATGGAAATGTGGTTATAAGAGTTTCTCCAGAGTTTCTTGTTTATTGAAAACAGCAACGTTCTAACACGCCAACAGGTCGGTCACAGTTTATCTAAGACCTTTTAAACCTTTAATGCACTGTACCAGTTGATTATTCTGCATACATTAGGTCCTTTGCAAACAATATAAAATAAAAGCATTCTCAAATTTTTGATTAAAGTTTTGTACTCTAAATCTAAAGATTATAAGGCAAGAGTTTACTGTTGTCATGACAGCTATTAATTACAGTCCCTTTTACAATCAAGCGGTTAGTCTGAAGGTTTGTCTCAAAGGACGTCGTTGTACACAATGCCTCCTCACTCACGTGTGCTGTGCGTTGATGACAGCCTCTGTGCACTTTCCAGACGTGACGGTTCCCACCTTTGGGCGCTTCTTTTTCATGACTTTAAGGTGGCGTTTTAGTAAGGCATTAAGTCAGTTGGAAATAATTTATTCCTATGGAAATCTTCATGACATCCCATTTGCCTGCACAACTCCTCTCTGCATTATATTTTGGTCTGGATTTTGGCTCGAGGACGTTCAAAACAGAGTTTTTAATTCAACAGCTTAAATATCCCAAAATATTTGTTGATTTTACATTACTGCCCACATGGACAGTTAAAAATCACTGAGGGCAGCCTCTCTAAAGCATTAAAGTTAATTAATTATTAAAGAAAAAACTTGCACATCAGTACAACACAAATAAAACTAAAAATAACACTTGGAAAGCATGTACTCAACACGTGTGCTCAAAGGCAGTGTGGCCAACAGAGCAGCAGAGGTGAATGAAATGTGGCGGCTGGAGGATTTATACCTACAAGCAGTTGACATCACAACCAATCATTGCATCATGTCACATCACATCACAAATACAACAAAATCAGACGTGATGTTCACTGTGATTAACCCTAACCCTAAGTGTCTAAAAATGTATTTTGCAAAATGTCAGAGAAAGCACTTTATAAGTTCCAGCAGACCTTGACATGTTCTATGGAATTGTTAGTGTAGTGGCAAAGAGGAGTGCACTCAAACGATAAAAACCTTTTCAGGTGCACAGTGAAAAAAGCTCACCAGCACGCTTAATGTCTTTTTACGCCTGTTGATCAGGGCAAGCAGCAGCAGCAGCAGCAGCAGTGCAGATCAGCAACAGATGCGTTTCAGTGAAGAGCCTTCGTCAGAGGTGTAAACAGCGTACATGAACGTAAATATCACTGACGTACAGAATGTCACGTTCCCTGAACAGACACAGTACCTGACAGTAATCACATTCTTTCTGAAGAAATGGTTTTTATTTGTGCAGCGCGTCACAGCGGCCGACTCATTAACTCATGCGGCCAATTTGAAAAATTTTGGGTTTGTTTTTGTTTTTGTTTTTTTTTATTTTCTACTTTTTCTACATTTTTCATTAATGTATTTGTATTTTCATGTCCTTGGTCATATAATAAATATATTTGTGGAAAAAAATGTATTTTATTTTCTCAGCTACTGTGATATCCTACATATAAGCGACATTTCCACTCATTGTTTACCACACTGATGAAGGCTCCTCGCTGAAATGCATCTTTTGCTGGTCTGTACTGCCACTGCTGCTCGCCCTGATTAAAAGGCGTGAAAGGACATCAGTAGTAGTCATGACAACTTGACTTGAGCTAAAGAGGATTAAATGTTGCCCGGTCTTTCTGACAGTTTTCCTCACATGTGGACCAAAACAAAGAGAAAAGGAAACGGGTGTTGTGCCACTGCCCGCTAACATTCTAAATGCAAATGTTCAAATATTTCAATGAAGTGCAAATTCTGTGGGATGTTTCAGTAACACAGGGGATATGACTGGTCAGCAAGTTTTTGCAGAGGTTTGAGAACAATTGTTGTATGTGTATTTTTTGATTCAGTGAAGATGAAACACCGAGGATGAGGAATTTTGATGGTGCCAACTTAAGCCAAAATCTTGTCATTGTGAATATTAAAATGACACTGGATAAAGTAGTTCAGATTTCATTGTGTTTTTTTATTTGATCGTTTAGAGTCATTAGTTTAATTGCTGTAAGAATGAAAGCAAACATTGTTTTTAGCCTCATAATCAAAAACTGGAGGAATTGAGTTTAATTACTTCAAGCACATCCTTCCAATTTAAATCAAAAGATGATTTTTAAGTTAAGGTTCATGGGAAACATGATATTACTTTTTAGAAACACTAGAACTAACAGGGTGCTGCTGGTCCGAGTCCTAACCATGGAATGAATTTGCATTGTTGAACTTCCTGTCTGAGAGAGGGCGCATGTTTTCTGAAGATCTACAGACTTCACCGTTCATTCATGTGTGTCCAGCTGCTCTAAAGGAGTCCAAAATCAAGCTCCCCTTTAAACGTCCTCATGCAGTCTGCTTGACCTTCTCACAGTTTTCATACTCAGTCTAACAAAATGTTCCCATGTGTTCACTTCTTAAATTATAATGTATGTATACTAGTGTAGTAGGAAGCTTAGTGATGGTTACAAAGTCATGGGATCGTTTGTACAGCTTAACATTAGCTTTTTACCTCTTTAGACAGCAGTGATCCCTTCCTTTCTGATTA
>JAQFJA010000020.1:29426455-29460555 GCA_029874485.1 Naso brachycentron
CCTTCAGCATAAGACATCCAGGACTCTGGTACTTCTTCTTTTCCTTCTCTGGCATCACTCCACATTCCTCCCTAACAGTAAGATACAGAAGAATAAGCATTTATTTAGATAGATGTGTCATGTGTTACATTACAAAACATCATTAATTTACAATACAACGAATGAAACAATCCACATGTCGTCATATTTCTTTTATTTAGCTGAAATCCAAACATCAGAACGTAGCTCCACCTTCCACAAATGCGTGCACACTCTCGCAGCCGGGGACGCTGTACCTCGACACGACAAAAACAGCTGTTTTCTCCAACCATTCCCCCACTACTTCAACAATACAAGGACAATACTGTTATTATTCACGTGTTTTGTAACTTTTATGATTCACAAGATATTAAGGTAATTTTACAAGGTAAGTTTTACTATGTCAGTCACTGATAGCGAAAGACACTCAGATGAACACAGACACACACACACAGCCATAAAGGCTCACATACTGTGACACACACATAAACCTGGTTAGATCAGTGTAGTCTGTAAATTTAGTTTTCTCTTTATGCCACTTGAGGACATAGACTGAGTAGTTTGTGTGAATACTCATGACTAAGTGCTGACAGATCCACAGAGAGAGACAGAGACACAGACAGAGACAGAGACAGAGACAGAGACACAGACAGTGTCTGGAGTTTAACAGGAATTATTTACTGTTCCCACGTGCTGTTCTCCCATGACTGCTCTGCTCCTCTCTCAAGTTTTGATGTTAACAACTCCACTTTATCAAACTTTCCTCCATTCTTTTTGGGACCAGCTGTTCTTTAAAAAGTAGAAAACTTCATACAGCACAGTTTTGTTTTTTTTTTTTTAGTTTTCTAGTTTTTTCAAAAAACCCTCAAACCAGAAGTAGATATCTGACAAAATGACATGTAACATATTCTGAAAAGAAAACATTCAAGTTTAAAGCTAAAGTACGTTTTTAGATAAAAAAAGAAATTATTCAATTATATAAATTATATAAAATCAATTATTGTTCATTGGCTGCTATCAGGAACTGTCATGATTTATCTGTCTTGTCAGTTCACAAAAAAGCTCTGAAGCTGAATACAGTTGCTCTGAAGATGTACCTCTCGAAGTTCAGGCTCGTTAATGTTTGAAACCCTTGATAAAACAGAACAAGACACAGTTTCGACTTTGACTGAATGAAGATGAACTGGACTGAAATGGGTCAGACAGTTTGTTCTGGCTGGGACTCAGAATCCAAATCGTGCAAATTGTTTACATTTAATTTCCAAACCACTGAGATCAGCTCTGTGGATAATGGGTGAATTTTACAATCGATTTCTAGACTAATGGACAAAACAGAGCAGTAACATCACAGTAACACATAATCTGATGCATGCCAAGTGAAAATTACCTTGAAAAAAAGTTACATCAGTTCCACTGTTGGTAACAAATATTTAGCAGAGTGACCACAAATTTTAAACTGTCCATAAGCTTGACTAGTAGTGTGGTGAAGTATAATATTGTACTAAGTAACTTCCTGCATCCTCCTTGTGATTGTTCAGTCAAAGTGAGAACTGATTTTCAGCTCCGCCTCTGCATATATATCAGCAAACAATTTCTACATCTTTCATGTCCACTTTGTTTTTGTCATCCTGCTGCTGCTCTGTCTTCTCTTCATCTGTCTTCCTCCTCTCCTCTGTCTCCCTGTCCTGTACTTCTGTCATCTCTCTCTCCTCTGCTGCACAGTCCTCTATATCTGCCTTTTTCCGCTCCTCTGTCTCTGTTTTTACACCTCCCTCCAGTTCTACATCCCTCTTTTTCTCTCTCATTGTCCTCCTTCTGTCTTGCAGTACGCAGGGCAGACAGTTTGCCAGGAAGAGTACAGAAAAGAGACAAAGCAGCGAGAGGACAGCGCCGATACCAAACTCCAGCTCTCTAGCTCTCTGCCCTTCCTTCTCCACCTCGAGCTCCCTTCTCTCTCCTCCTTTCTCCTGGCTCGGGGAGAAGTACACAGCACCTCCCTCCTGGCTTGGCATCAGCACGGCTCTTTCCAGATTATTCCGACTGACCATTCCACGGTTCCCTACCTCGTTCCAGTTTCTATTGGTCATCTTCCCACTGATTTTGTCATAGTAGTCACTGCTTGCATTTCCACTGTCGTTGTCGTCAAAGCTTGATACATAGATGTCACTGTCTGACTCGACAAGTGTGTCTGAAATGTCAAATTCAAAGCCCTCATCTGCCTTCTTGTCCCCAACTGGCTGCAGGAAGCCCAAGTCTAAATTGACTCTTATCCAACCAGATCCTCTTGCCAGCCTCCTGGTTCCTCCTCCTACTGCTGCTGAGTCTGTCAAATCTTCTCCAACTTCACTGATAGAATTGGAGGTGATTGGCTGGTCAGCACAGGCTGAAACCAGAAGCTCTGCATGCAGTAAAGGCCCACCTCCGTCACCCTGAGCAAAGACGCGTGGACTTGAACTGGGCATGACCACAACTACAGTCTCGGCCACTGAGGAGAGACGTAAATAAAAGGGAAGGTCGTTGAAGGAGGAGAGGAGGGAGGCAGAGTCGTCACTAAACTGGAGCCACACGCTGATGGATGCTTCCTGGAGAGACATGATATGGAAAGATCATTAGAACTCCAAAGTCTGTGTGTTCTCAACTGTTTCATATTAATACTTTATATAAATAATTATACAAAGTACAGTTTCAAACTATACGATAAGACAACAGCAGGTGTTTTTGTTTAGTGTTGACAGTGCCAAGACTTCCTGCACCTATGTGTCACATTAGAAGTCGTCCATTGTTTAAAATAGCACGATCCCTCTCTTTTCTTGTAGTCGTAGTCGTTTCATGGTGAACATGCGGGACACGATGCAGTAGCAGTTAAGGTAACAGGTAAAGGCCTTAATAAGCTTGAACCTTAAAATGTCTGACCACATCTTAAAGCAACTCCAAAAAAGAGTGAAAAGTTTAGCTGCGGCAGCAAACACTAATAGTAACAAATGTCAGCTCCAAAATCTTTGCCAGTTCATCACAGAGATGGCACGATTGTTCACTTGATGGGCAAAACTTTGGCAAGCTAAAATCTGCCAAGTAAAGGGTCGAGGATCATCAAAGTCATCAGCATTTGTTTGCTAGCTCTGCATGCAGAAAATACAAAATGCAAAATTTCATAGCAAAGCTTCTGTATTGGTCAATTTTCAGTGTGGACCAATGAGCTGAGTAATGTCTCTGCTGCAGTACTGACGGACTTTGTGCTGTGGAAATGTAAAATACACGATGCTGCATTTGTCACACTTCACATTATAGTGAAGGCATTCTGAAGCCGTCATCTGTAGCCCGCCTTGTCCTGGCCACAAACCAATGCTGTTGTTTACATATGTACTTCTTTTGAGAATTTACAGACCACAACAGAAATCAACATTTCTCTCACCTGGTGATGGTTGTACAGGATGTTGTAGGCTGTTACTGTTGTTGTAATGATGGAAGGGTGGGCGGGGTTTGCCGTGACTGACATGCCAAGGCCACTGACCACCTGCACGGACAGGTCACCGGGGGTAACGGGGTCAGAAGTCACAGTGACGTCACATCTGCCCAGCACGCCATCCCATTGCTCAGATATGACCTGACAGGTAGAGAGGAAGATGATGATGACGGTGATGATGATGACTGATTGATTAATTGATTGAGTTTATCTGAAGATTTTTTTAAAACAACGCCACACTGCAGTATTTCATACATGATAATCACTGAGGATGAAAAACATAATGAAGCCCAAAGGCTCATTTTCATTATGGTCCTCCAGCATCACAGGAACACATAAAACAGGATACAAACAATAAACAAGACAACAATCCAAGACAGTACAATCAGTTGTATAAATAGTAAGCACCAATGCGATGTAGATGTGCTCATCTTCAGTCATAAAAACATGAAATCTAAAGATGAACATGCTGTAGAGTGGGCCAGCTACTATGATTCAATGAATAATACATAATTTATACTACAGTACACAGCTAAAAATCACAGATCTACAAAAAGAACGCCTTAGCCTGTTGCTGATGATGAAGATGATGATGCGCAGTAAGTCAAGATGTCCAGCTGTCACCTACATAAAGTGATGTCTTTCCTGGTTGCAAACCAATCAAGTTGTTCTGGGTGCCGAGGGACGCCACTCGAGGGTCCTCTATTCTCAGAAAGTTCAGGACCAGTTCAGTAACATCCACGAACCAATCAGATGAGCCGAGGAGGTGTGTGGTTCTGCTGTGGGAGTCCTGAGCTGTGAACTGTGTCAGAACCTGGATCGAGGAACGCTGATACACCGGCACACACCTGCAGTGTCAGGACAAACACAAGAAACTCATATCCTTACATTATCTTATATTCTGTGCGTGGCTCATCAAACACAAACACACCTGATCATTCTTGTGTTTGTAACACATCTGAGAATGTCTCAGCAGTTATTTATGGTTACCTTGGATGTCTCAGACGAGTTAACGCTCTTAGCATCAACATGCCTTACAGTTTCAGATACATGTGTATCTTATGCATGTATCACGAGGGTGCACACGCACACACATTTACAGAGTATGCATGTGGCAGAATACACACAATACTACTGATCTATTGGTGCAGTTATGCAGGAAGATAGTCAGCAATGTTGCAATAACTGGTAAACAGGAATGCACACAATGCTGGATTTAAAATTCTTTGAAATCGGCTTTGCAGATGTTTTATTAGGAAGGATATGCATTTAACACATTTGTTACAGCTCTGAGCTCAAGGATATGCCCAGTGGGCTCATTCACTAACATGCATGCAAAATTGTCTTTACTCAAAATCATCATCAAATTCATGACATTTGCCCACTGCCTCGTGCAAAAAAAAGCAAAAAAAACACAGACAAAAGAGGCTTTGCAACAGATTTGAACAGTTTTGCTAATTTCCATCTGCAGTCCCTGGGTTACATAGAATGTAGAACATACAGTAAATTACACATTCAGTGCAATAAAGCACAGAACACAAAACAGCGCAATAAGCAAAAATATACAAAATACACGTTTTGGCCATTTTCATGGTTATTGAATACATTTTGTCAGTGCACTGATAAACTGATGCTTTTAAATATTGTTGTCTATTAATGCCTTTTTTCAGTGAATGGGTTTTCAGTATGCTACGCATTTAGTGAAAAGGGTGTATGTGTGTGTGCGTGTGTGTGTAATTACATTTTTTAGACAGCTCAGCCTTCATCATTTCTGTGTACACATGGTCTGAGGCAGTTTTAGCTTTGTGTGCCAAACAAACATAGGCTGTCTGTGAATGAGTCCAAGTAAGTTATACTGAATGTAAACACGCAGACTTCTTGTGGATTATAGAGTTTTTTGACCTTGACCTTTATAAACACTAAAGCATATTTTCAGTCTTTAGCTCTAAACAAACATACAAACATTTTACACTGTGTCAGCTTTTGCTAACAGCTCATTGTCATGGCTGTTCCATTTGTGCCTTTTTTCTTCAGTTAAAATTTAAAGGAAAAAAAAACAAAGAAGTGATTATTCTTTTGCTTATTTTGTTTTTTTGGCCAAAGACTCCTTGTCATTGTCTGGTATCACAGACAGTGCATTGAAGAATATAAATATATAACTGAGAATAGATTGAATTGAACCAAGAATATGATCGAGAGGCTAAAAAAACCCCAGAGTGAAAACACATTGTGGCTGCGTCCTACCCTTTCTCGGTGAAGTGGCTCCAGCCATCGATGGCGTTAAGAATGGGGTCTGTCAAGGACACTCGTAAGGGCACGGAGGGGACCCACACCTCCACACACACGGCGCCACGGAGCATGCCCAGTTCAAACTCAACCACTGCACAGGTGTTACCCAATCCTGATTCGCTGCCGTCCACAAAGAGGGCGGAGCAATCACTGGACACCTGTGGGTACGAGTGGAGAAGTCTCCAGTTACACCAGTGATTGAAGGACTTCTGCACACCACTGTTCAAATATTTGGAATCACATCTAACATTTTTAGTTTTTCTTCTTTCCTTCAGTAATTTTTGACATTGATAACACAATATAACTCAAATGAGTTATTTACATTGGAAATAGTTCCGTCAGGATCACTTCTTTAAAACAACGTACTTACATATATGTTAAAGTATATTTTGTAGAAAGCTAAATTTGGCGGTATGGCTCTGTTCTGGGACCTCTCTGCCCCTCCATCTGCATGCATGGAAAGCCTGAGGCAGAAGAACACCCCCCCCACCCCCACCCCCCAATGACAGCTCACCTAGATTTTTCGTGGCCTGCCTGAACTACTTTTGGCCCCTGAAAATAGAATAGTTACATATTAAAACTTCCACTGATGTGTAATAAGCAACTGATTGCTCATACATTAGCAATAACAACTTCATGGGGTAATGATTTGTCACATGTTGGGTTTTCATCTTGTTGTGCAGCCCCCACACGGGCAAAAATCAGTCACTCAAGATTTACCAGCTGTAACGCTGAAATAAAACTACTTTGAAACAGTCAAATAACACACAGCCTCTGTCTTCTGGTAGAGGTTGCAGTATGAGTGGTGACTGATGAGGATGGAGAAAACTTTTGTCATGCAGTTGAACCCTTTCAGAGATTATGCAGCAAGTTTGAGGTTCATGGCGTTTGTGATAGTTCCGGTTTGGGTAATTTAGCAGCGAATGATCATCAGTCTTTGTGCATTGATCTCTCTCCGCCACGTTCAAATGTAGCATCCATTTTTTTCACCCTGCTGTAGAATGGGGCTCCCTTCCCAATCGTTGCTGCCTCGTAATTCTTAATTATCCAAAACATTAATGTCACAAAAGTTTTTAACCTGAAGCTTTATGCATAGTCAGTCAAAGATTCCCATAAGTTTTTTTTAAAATAAAGATCCCTCACTATAAATACAAAACTTATGTAGTTAACACCAGCAAACATCCATCTGCCTCTTTTTTAATTCCAAGTGAGGCTAAAGTGAAGAGTTCATTCTTGATGTTGGGAATGGTTGTTTTGTTGCCAAAGATCATCCTCGACAGGGTCAAAACGTTTTAGCTAATCTCATTGTTTAACCATGTTGCCACTTTTACATTACATGTACTTATCCAAAGCAAACCTTGACAGTGCTCTCATTGACAGAGTGACATGTGACTGCAGAGGTGACATCTGACATCTTCCCATCTGAACTTATGGCCAGGACAATGACAGGAAGTGACACCGGCTGGCTGCTCAGTATGGCTGTGTTGATGATCGTGTTACTCTGACAGCAATTAATCAGAAGCAGAACAATGATTAGACAAATCAGATTATAAAGTCCTTTAAAGTTTGAGAGACAATAAAAATTATGATCTTTGGGTTTGTACTGAATAAATGAAAGAGTAAATTAATCACCTCTGTAATAGGAGCAATTCCAAAAATGTGTCGATCAGCGAAAGAAAAGATGCTCACTGCTGCCCCGTGTGGTGATTGACGGTTACTGTGTCCAGAATACTCCACCCACCACGTAGCAGGTACAGCCATGGCAACACCGAAGCTCTGCCTCAGGCCATCCACGGACAGACACACCACCTGCTGGAGGAGAGTAGAACTGCAGGGCGACAGAAATGAGGGACTGTGCTGTAAATAGATCACCTCACCACAGTTTGGGGGTCCGTGCCTTTCTTCTGTCAACATAGTTTCATAGTTTTTAGGAAAGGCCAGGTTTCTTTTCACACTTCAGCCTATCCTAATGTTCAGGAACCTTTCCTGTATGTGGTCATCATTGAATGGACCAGCGCACATTATTCAGAGAAATCTTTACTGGAAAAGCACAAGTAATGCAATGAAAAATGTTTGGGGTTTTTTCCTTTAGTTGCTCCATACTATTTGGGAAAAAAGTCAGCACAATGGTTGACATGTCAGCCATTATGTTCTTTCATGAAGAATCATATCTTTATGGATTAAAAAAAAGTCACATCGACCTTTATATATCTCTGGTTTAAAGCTGGAGTACGCAGTTTATTGTTGGCGTCATCAGGCAAAAATTCCATAACAACCTTTCAGCATATTGTAATTAAGGTGGTCTGAGAGAAGATGAGACTTGGCATCTCTTCTTGGTTCTCTAGTCAGGCTTTAGACAATGAGACCGTGACCGTCACTTTTCGGCCAATCACGGGTCATTTTAAAGAGTGTGTGTTCCTATCGGCTGGTTTATGCTGTGCGTCTTAGTGGCACGTGACATTACCATGAGCTGCTTGGCTTTTGAAACAAGTGAGTGCCTTAAGTCTAAAACTGGCTTCTGGCCACTTGACAAGCTGCGTTACCGGTGACGCCGTCAGCCGGCTTGAGTCGAGCTGAGACGGACCAGTTTACACCGCTGCAACTTTCCCTGCAACCGTTTGGTCTCGTCATGATTCTTTGGTGTAAACTGGCCTTAAGAGAGAGCAGGTGGGCACATGGGGGACATGTCCCCCCCTTCCAGATAGTTCCTCCTCATTAATATGGTTTTAAATTATAACTTTAGTATATAATATGAATTAAAAATCATAATAATTTGCACTGAAAACACTTGTGTTGATTATAAAAGCGAACAACAGAACAAAAAGATTAGGTTCCCCCCCACCCATGCCTCAGAGTGGTTTAGTCCATAATAGTGTTTAGTGTTTGTGCTTCTGGTGAAGGCAAACAGCGCTGATTGTGTGTGGAGTGAGAGCGTGTGCTCTGAATGTGAAGTAAATGATTACTTTTATGGTTAACTTAGGATACAAAAAAGTTCAAATTAAAGGGGGGATTTAGACTCTGTAGGCTAACGTACATTGCTAACTATTTAGCTTTTCAATCCACAATGAATGCTAGTGTTAGCCAGTTTTCCTTCTTTACTTCTAAATAATGGTAGCTAGCTAAAGCTAACGTTCGCCTTAATTGACATTAGCTAACTAGTGTTACTGTTATCTATCTTATGTAACCCTGGTGACTGAGGGACGCTGAGGGTCAACACTGTAAGACAAGTTGTACATTAAAGTAAAGGGTGGAGAACAGCAGATAGGCTGATTGGCCACAGCACAGCAAAACACATGAAGAAGAATTTCGGTGTTTGCTTAGTAAAAACACCCTCCACATACCGCTACAACACTTCCCTCCTTGGTGCCCCCCCCCCCAACACTGAAATCAGATTTTCACCCCTGGAGAGATGAGCCGGAGCTGGGAGGGGAGGGTGTAGTGGAGTTGCTTCCTTAGGAGTCTCATGCTACTGCTTGACTTCCAGACATTGCCTACCTCAGCTTTAATACACACCCAAGATGTTTTGAGAGTTCTGACACGGCAAATAGGACCACTGTGCTGTAAATTTTCTCATGGCTGTGTTTCCATCTGTTGCTGTTTAACAATCACTAAGGTTGCAGGAGCTGTTTTAAGTCATCTGAACTGTGCCTGTTTACATTTTTTATTGCACTGATACACACACAAACTGAATTGTTTTTTTTAACTTACTTGTGTGCATGCTGGGGCATGCTCTGTTTGTGGCAGAAGATGGACACCACATCGTGTTTGGAGCCTTGGCTTTTTTCCAGCGTCACTGCCCACAGGTCAGAGGTCAGAGTTCTCTGAGCCACCATCGACACCAAGCCTTTCTTCACCTTCAGCCTGAAGACACACAAGATTTCAGTAAAACAGCATGAGAGCTTGTGGGAAGTTAGTGATACACAGTGTGAGGCAAGACACCATTTTAGGAACATAAATGTTGTACTTTCAACATTGCATGTTTACCTTATGACAACAAACTCAGCACTGAAGTTGGCCCTCAGGTTTACAGAAACCCTGATTTGTTGTCCTATCAGGGCCAGGCGCCTGTGATAGCGAATCACAACGTGGGGGTCCAAGCTAAGTTCCTTCCCTTCCTGCCCACTCAAACAAATTTCTTCTTCTTTGGTCCTGCTCTCCTCTCTTTCCTTCTCCTCCTTTAGTGTTACTGCTTTGATGTAGAAGAGCTGTCTCTGGGATGGAGCCTCTCTGTTCTCCACACACCTGGATGAATAGTCAGTGGGTGTGAGGAGATGGACAGATGTGTGATAGTGACAGACAGAAAAATTCTCCAGCAGCAATAATAATAATAATAATAAAAAACTCAAAAAGTGTCTCTCTCATAGCATACCCTTGTGGTCTGAGCTCAAGGTTGGCCACTGGGTCGAAAGATGAGTAGTAAAGCTGTATGGGATTTCTAGCGGGGCCCCGTTGGTATCTGAGGGCCTTTGGTAAATCCCTCTTGATGTCCCCACCAACACCAGAAAGGTATCTGAATGAAAGTGAATTATTAATCTCAGCCAGGCAACAGATGAAGGATAATCATCACCCAAGACTTATGAAGAAGAATCCATGAAAACTATTTCAAATGCATTCATTTATGGACAATTAATTTGTTATTTATTTGCTTATTTGTTGTGGACTTTGGAAACCCTCTTACTATTAGCACAAACTTACTGTAAACCACTAGCTTTTGAATTATAATCAATTTCCCTCGTTGCTGGTTCCACTAGAAACATGAGAAAGTTTGATGCTTTGCTAAACCATGTCATTGACTAAAACTGAAGCACTCAGTGATACAGCCAAGGAAGAATGGTGGTGTCAGACTGTCAGGAGTTATGGGGAGAGTGTTCACCTGGACGGAGACCTGGAGAAGTATATGTTTCTGTGTTAGAATTTTCCTAATTACAGTTCCCATAGAAAAGTTTGGTAAGATAGTTGTGCTTTACTCTCAGAGGTGGGAAAGTTATCTAGAACGTACATTTTGCTGAAACAGTTTGTTCTCATGCTGAACTCTTTGCTCAAAGTAAGTTTTTTAATGTATGCGTCCTCCTTACCTTATTGTGTTTTATCAGTCTGTTATTAGCTCATGGGTTCCCTTCTGAGGCCACAGGGCAGAAATCAACCACTGTTAACTGAGGGGCAGTTTACACGGTGCAAGTTTTCGCATCAAATGAAACACTTTTGTCGCTGCTCAGCCTTTCTTTTACATGACCGCGGTGTGCCGGTGCCCCTGAAACTGCAAACGTTTAAAACTGGGATCCAGAGTGCAATCTTTTAAAACCACAACCTTCCTTCTAGCTGAGTAAACTGGCAAGCGGAGTGCCTGTGAACGCAATGATGACGCTAATGCTAATTCTTGCACAAGTCAATGCATTCTGCTCTAGCCACTACCAAACTATGATTAAACACTCTGCAGTGCACCAAAAGCACGTCGGATTTGACGACAGTCTATTAAGGAGTATTTGACTGTTTGTAGCATAATTTTAGAAGTCAATCTATGGCTGAATTTCTGTAATTTGTGGCTGCTTAAGGTTTAGCAGCAATAAGAATTTAACAGCTTCAGCAGCTCCAATGGTATGTCATTATAAACTTACACTGCTGACTATTGGTCTTGTGTGCATACTACAGCACTTTCGGTTGTTCTTGTGAACATGGACATATTTTGATGATGCTAAGACCTTTTATTTTTAGCAGGGCTGCTCCCGTGTAAACGTGGCCTAATTGTGAGCTGTTTTTTTTAAACCTGTTGACCACAGAGGTCAACAATATCCCCTTTTACACAGCTGATGTTTTTTCCATGATATTTTCTTTGTCACCAGGACGAGGGTTTCAAGGAAAAATAAAAAATCATTGATGCTCTCTGTACTCTCTTTTCTAATTCGCCGTTCTGTGCTGTGTGTCTTAGCGACAGGTGACATCAGTAGGAGCTGATTAGCTGTTTGTGTCTTGCGCTCTGACTCGGACGGACCAGTTTACCCCGCTGCGACTTTTCCCTGTAACCGTTTGGTCTCAGTTCAAACTGGACTTAAAAGAGAGAGACAACAGACAAAATAAAGCGTGAGCCAGCGCAATCGGTTGCAGCGGTTTTGCTTCCTAATGAGTCTCATTCTACAGCTAATGTCAGCTTGCTAGCTTGTTTGCAGAAGTTATCCTGCCTTGCCATCCATTATTAAAAGCTATGGAGAAGGAATGGGGAGGTATTAACATCTTTGCAAAGCAGTGGCTGGTGAGCCAGCAGGTTAGGACAGGAGATTGAGGTTTTGATTAGCCAGTGTGATAAACCATCTGCTGGGAGATTTAAAAGCAGCTAACATCAGTTAGCAGCTAATGCAAAGTAGAAAAGCATCCAAAAATGTCTGCAAATAGGGTAAAAAACAAGAACAAGATCAATTGCCACAAAAGTGAGGGTAAATGACTGTTGTTATTGCCATGTTATTCCATCGTCTTTGCTTGAAAAGCGCTGACCGACTTGTGCGTACTACACTGGATGCTGATGTTGTGATACACATCACACCATTATGACCCTTTTGATTCTGCAAGGTTGGCATGCTATCTCAAATCACACACTGGCGTGGCATTATGCCAAAATTGTTTGGTTCAGTGTGGAAAAAAAAACAAACTCAGACAATCAAAACAAAATTAAGCTTTCTCTTTTACTGGGAGTATTACTGTAAGAGTGTGTTACAACAGAAACGACTTCAAGGATCAAGGTTGTCTTAGCAGATGCGGGTCTGAATAACTAACCCACCTATTTGACAAAGAGCAGCTTCATGTCCAATGGGAACAATCTGTGAATGTCTCCCACACAGCAGATCTGATCAACGATCAACTGGCGCCTGCAGCTATACTCACCTGTTGTACTTCCTGCATTAAAACAAAATATCCCCCAAAAAAACCTTTTAATCATGGCAGTGCACTGAGACTGTCCTGCTGTATTCCTGCTGTAATGTTGCACAGCTGAAAGCTTTTACCAGTGATGAAATTATCTGCTGTTACTGCTGCTGATTTGTTTTGTTTTGTTTTCCATCCACCTGTAGGCTCTGGGTCTTTCTGCCTTTAGGGGAACAAAGTTACTGCTGTCACTCTCTGTCCCCCACTTTGCTGAGCAGGATGTTTTCTTGTGGAGCGTGGCACAGTCAGAGACTAGAATCAAACATAAATGCTGTACATTCTACATTCATCATTATAAGTGAGATAAGTGGCTGACTGACAAAATTAACGAACTAATGGAAAAATAAATCACCTCAGTGAAGAAGTGGCATGTCGACGGTTGACAAAATTGCTGTGATAATGTCTGCCCAGCTGCCAGTCACGCTTCTGCACCCGGCGGCGAGGGTGGACGCTGCTCTGCCATTTGTCTAAATCCTGCTGTGATTGGTTGGTATGTTGATCCACAAACCAGTCACTGGGTAGTACCAGAGTTACCACGCAGAGTCCAAGAGGAGGCTGGGAACAGGATGGACAGATGGGCAAACAAAAAGAGTGAGAAGGCTTGAATGCTAAAATAAATGAGTGAGAAAGACGGAGAGACACATTTTACGTTTACAGAGAATCTGGTTCTGACCTGTGTCATGCAGGAGGCCTTGTGCTCCTCTGTCTCCTTGAAGGCATGCAGGGTGATGCAGGTCCCTCGGGTGCTGCTGTCGCCACGCCTGTGGAATAGTGTCCTCACCTTGAACGTCTCTTGCCCTCTTTCATCACTCTCTCTCTCCACATGCTCTGAGAGGAGAGAGGCAGACAGACGGGAGGAGAGAGGGAGGACAGGTTCTGATATGAGCTGGGGAAGGAGAAAGAGAGGGACAGGATGTAGCTAGTTAGTTTCAGCGGTTGAAGAATTAATGCACACTGGAGTCTTCAGTGAACTCACTTGCACATTTCCTCTTCTACTTTTCCTCTCACCTGTGTAACTGAGTACGATCCAAATGAAGCCTGGAGGCCTGGCCTGGGGACCCGGTTGTTTGGAGGCACCATGAACAGGCTCTGGGAGAAGGAGAAAGGGCTGGAGTTGGAGAAAAGAGGGCCCAGCTCCGCCTGGGACAGAGGGAGGAACTGCCAGGGACGAGGGATGACCGACATGTGGACTGGCAGGGAGAGAGGGAGAAGAGGCTGCAGCAGGGATGGAGGGACTAAGGGAATAAAAAAAGAAAGGAGAAGGAGGAGGAGATGTAAATTAAGTGTAAGAGATTCAGACATGTTAGAAAATCAAGATAAACCTTACTTTATATTGAAGAATCTGGAAAAAAAAAAACTGCTTTTGGAATTTTAAGCCCCCCTCACTCAGATATGTACTTTGCTACTTGTACCTTTACTGTGATGCTAAAATTGCTACCTTTGGACATACAGATTGTGTATTGTGAGGCTCAGCTGTATTTGAAAGTCTTAAAACGTGTGGGGAGGAGCTTAAAGAAAGCATAGGTTCATCTGGAAAAACAAAACTAAACAAAACAAAAACTAAAAAGAGCAAACAGCAAACACTCAAGATAAACTGCAAAAGTCTACCCCACTGTAAATCCTTACAAAAGACAAAAAATATAATAACCTTGGGAAAAACTCACATTTTATGAAAATCCAAAAGAGCAGCAGCATGCTAACTCCTCTTCTTCCCCACAACACTGCGGCCCAGCTGACATCTGCCATTCAGACCTGATGCGACATAGTGTCATGTGACAACCACTCCACTGTGAATTAAATCATTATAAGCCACTTATAACACGATTCTTCATTAGACTTTTTATCCAGTAGCAACATTGAGTACTGGTGCTTATTCGTTTTGTTTGATTCATTTTTTCAACCATATTTCCATAACCTTAGATGTACTTACAGGATACATTGCCTTGTCCACAATCTCTAATGTTAACCAGGTGCTTCTGGTTATTATACCTTACTCATTTCAATCAGCTTGCTATGTGCAAATAGTGAAGGAACATTCCATTGAGAATGCCATAACTTCACTTTCAACAGATCACAGATCTTCAGCAAGCAATTTCTATTTAAATAAACAAGCTCTGGTGGGTTAGTTGATTGTGAAAACATGTTTTGATTCACATTAAGTCTGAGGTCAGCTAAGAATCCTATTGACACTTTGAGTTGGAGAGAATTTTAAAGAACAGACAGAAGAACATTTACCTAAACATAAAAAAACATGTTTCTGTGAGGTTAGAGAATGTAAAATAAAACAGTAAATTTCTAAACTATACACACACTTGACTCCCCTCTACACACACACACACACACACACACACACACACACACACACACACTCTCACACACACACACACTCTCACACACACATTTCTGTCCTTTTACTCACCTGTTTCTGTTTCAGCTCCAGATTACATCTTTTCCTCAAAGCATTTCTTAAGGAGGTTTAAAAAACACGTCACACTGACAACTTTTCCAAAATTAAAATAAATAAACAAACAGTTACATGCTCTGTTTGTCTCTCTTGCTCCTTATTGCAGGTTTGCTGCTCCTATAAACCCTTTTCCCCTCTCAGTCCCTCTCGATTCCCTCCCTCTCCATCCCTGATTCACACAATAAAGATTTATTCGTTTGAAGCGGTAAATAATCCCTCCCCCCTCCATGTCTCTCCTCCCTTCCCTTTTTCACAATCTCATTTTTTTCTTCCCATCCTAACCACTTCGTCCTGAGTTACTCCGTTTGTCCATCCCTGTCTGCTGTCACTCCTCCCGCTCTTCTACAAATAATTCTGCTGGAGAAAAGGTCACTCTATTAAAATGAAAAGCTTTTCAAAATACTTCACTGTTTGTGTGTTTCTGTGTGTGTGTGTGCATGTTTGGATTACAGTGTCTGGATGGTGGCATAAAGGCTTTTCATCGCAAAGAAACTACAATCACACATAATACTAGGGCAGGACTGCATATGTGCTGCAATAAGAAACAAACTGTCTCTCTTTCTTTCTATTCTCTCACTCTCTTTCATCCTTTCTCAACCCTTTTTTTCGACTCTTTTTGACTCTGTGTGTGTGTGTGTGTGTGTGTGTGTTATGAGAGTGGTAATAGAGCAGCAGAAGGAGCTTAGAGGACAATGGATCTGACACTGAGAGAGGAGCTTAATGGAGGAGAGAGAAAAAATGAAAAACAGCATCAAAATGTCAGAGAACAGACTCGTACGTTTATGCACACTGCTCTTCTTACTTTTAATACCGTCCTCATTTATCCAGCTGTGGTCTACATCTCATCACAAAAACTTGAATTACTTACAGGAACATGAATTAGTCCATTAAGGAAATTAGGTTGTTGCAGCCACAAATCACTATTTACTTCAGAATTTTACTACAGTAATTCTTAACACTGCAAAACTTCTAATGAGAATTACAATTAAAGTTGAAAATACACAAACACATTTTCAGCAGCAATGGTGATGAATCTCATTCTAGCTGGGAAACACTGTTGCTACAACAATGAACATGTTTGTAGACTGTTTCTTTAATGCTGAAGAACACTGATGCATTCAAATTAGAAATGAGGCCTCATTACAGGAACTCGTGGCGCATGTTGATGTCTGTGCTCATCATGTGAATGAATGAATGAATCCTGTGCATGCAGTTTTGTTAGTGCTGTTGCTTTGTCTCAGTAGCCTAATTACTGTGGTTTAGTACAACGTTATTACACTCAACATGTCATTGATTGATACTTTGGTGAAAGTTCAGGCGATGCCGCAGAACATAGTACTGGTCACTGCAGCACAACCCTCTGTTCCTTTGTTAGATTTTGATTTTGCTGTGGGAACCTTGAGGTGATGGTCACTCCTGTCTTGGCTGGAGCCCACTGAAATAAAACCTAAAATATTTGTCAAATGAAAAAGATTTTTTTTTTGGTGCTACTTCATTTCAGACTATCATTACCCAAATCCGTGACCATCAGACAAGCCGTCGCCAACACAATTTAACATCTATGTGATTGTTTAGCAGCTTGTCAAAAGTAGCTGCCACCAAATCTGTCGGTTCTGATGCTTCGTGCCAGCTCCTGCCCAGGCGACAGCATCCGTCCTCAGCAGGGAGATGCAGGAAGCTGCTGTAGTGAAGTTTAGTGGAGCGTACTGTCAAAAATCTTCCACAAATTATATTCCTGGGTATCTCACAAATTCATGGTGCTGGTTTGAATAGGTCTGATCCGATATATTCGCATCCGAACAATTCTCATTTTTGTGTTGTTTATTCATTACGCACCTGGTCTGTAAAGGCCTTGATTGGTTGATGCTGCCAAAAAATCAATTATGATGTGAAAAATAAAAGAGGTTTGTATTTTTTTTTTTGCTAGTGATATTCGTGTTCTGTGTGAAAGTACTCATGACAATCAGCAGTTCAAAAAATATTATTGTGGTGCAAAATATTTGCGCAAAAAAGTGCAGCTGGTGTATAAAGGCCTTAAAGAAACTGGAAATAATCCAGTGAGAATCATTTGTGATGCTGCTACATGTTTTTACCCCTGAGCTTGTGGTATTTAAGTGGTGTGGTGGAAAACTATTCGTTATGTAATATGCAACCTTATTTTAGCATCCTCATATGACATATTTGTCACTTTTGTCTAATCCTATGCATGATACATTTGCACATGCAGTTGAATTATTCTTTGCACCCAAGCAACATTATGCTAAGCTCACTCTGTAACTTAGAGCACTAACTAATTAATAATTTTTCTTTGAAATTCATCTCCTGCCTAAAGGGATTTTTCTCTCTCAGCAGAGAAAACATTTCCCTCAAGGTTAGAAGTCAAAGTGACTTAGATAAGGACAGTTAACAAAATGCTTTTGTTTTCTCCTCGGCTCATAAAAAGACGTTTTTATCCCGAGACTGCGCTCAGACTCTGTGCACACCCTCTGTGTGTTTAGGCTCTGACCTTTGGCCAAAGAGTGATCAAGTTCAGTACACTGATTACAATTTCTCTTTCTCACTTTATTAAATCATCACAAAGACAAAGAGTTGTGCAAGATCTTCTTTTATTCATTTCTCAGAAATGAAATAAATTTCCATGACAAAACTGACACCCCAGATGGGACGGGACGACTGGTCCGGACTCTGTGAGGACGCGTTGCTCCCTACGGGTGAGAAGCTGTCCTCAGACGGAGCTCTGGTTATCGCTCCTCTACTGATTTAAAAGAAAAGGAACCTACACAGTGAGAAGTGATTAAGATTTGATCCCAAAGTTACCTGAAAGAGTTGCAGAGGTGATTAAGGTATTTGTGAAGTGGTGAAATCTTACATAAACTTGTAGGCAGATGTGTCTTGGTTAATACTGTAGCGTGTCAAAGTTTCTGGTGTATCTGCCTGATATGTGGACCAGTGGATTCTGTTATACAAGAGACAAATTAAGTAGAAATGGATAAAAGTTGAGGTAAGTTCTTTTTGGAAGTGTTGCCAAATTCCTTTCATCAATTGCAAAATATATGACTGAAAAGATGGAACCTCTACTGGGCAATCTGATGAGTGGGCTGAACTGGGGTTCCCTGACCAGGACTCTGTCCCCTGCTGTTCACTCCACTGTCTCCCCACAAAAACAGTGTCAGGCCGATGACGTGGGTGCGGCAGCGGCAGAGTGACAGAGCAAGCGGCAACTTCAGGGGAAGCGATAGTCACAACAGCGACTGGAGCGGCAGTAGGAGGGTTGCCCGACAGTCAGATTCAAAGGATGACAGAGGAAAAGAGTCTCTGCCTCTGTCTATTGCACCAGCTTACTCTGAGGCAAAAAAAAAAGCTTACAAACGCTGAGACAGTTGGACAGACCAAAAGAGACTACACAGACAGACAGACTGTTCCAGACAGACTAAAAGAGAGACTTTGTCAAAGGATATAGGCCAACAATGACTGAGTTAAGACGCCTGATGAATAAAATGCTGAAGCATGACCTTCACATGATATCAGAATTTTTTAACCCGGGCAGAGTCATGGGCTGCAGACTGGTGAATCCTGACGATGATCATGCAGACAGTGCTCAGTTCAGAGAGGCTGCTGGCTGACTGATTGAAAGTTGCCAAAGAGCCTTTCCTGCCAGAATGAACATGACAAATGTCTTCTCCATGTCTCAAAGACAAACGGAGACAAGCAGTGCCCTCCAAGCCCGTCACACGGCTGTTTTTGATCTACAGTGGCATGCAGAGTGGAAATATGGGAGCTACACTGCTCAAGCCATACAAGGTTCATCTGAAAGATCATTTTCTGGCACACATAAAGTCTGGACAGTCTGAAGACAGCGCCTCTGCAGACCATACTCGATCACTCGAGGTGAGGTACTCGAGGTACTTGAGGTACTCGAGGCCCAGCCGACCATGTACCAAGCCCTGACAGGACGTGGCAACAAAAAAAGGTCGGGACGAGGCAGAGATGGTCATCAAGGTTCCTATGACCTCAGCATTTGTTACAGATGAGTCTAAACTGGATACTGGCGCAAAGATCGCCCAGAAGAGAAGAAGGTTGACGACATTTCCATCTTCAGACTGAGTGGTGATGGACCAGCCACACACACACACACACACACATACTCTGATTCAAACTGATCATGAAAAAATAATGTTTGCCATACAATACATTGAAGCTTTCATACCTGAAGAACCTAAGTTTAGGATGTATTTTGATGATTATAAAGTTTAGAGAAAGTTGCCAGAATGAACTTTGAACATTTCAGGCCATGTTGTTGTTGTTACAGCGTCTGATGAAACCACCTAAAAAGAGTGATCAATTTCTGCACACTCTGAGTAAAACTTCTCTTTTCTTAACCTTATTAAATCATCACAAAGCTTAAGTTCTGCACAAGATCTTCTTTGATTCATATTTCAGAAATGAAAACAAATTGCCAAGACAAGTGGTTGGTCTGTTCTGTGTGCTGTGCTCAGTCATGTAATCCCTGCTTCATTGTGCTCAGATAAAAGAGTAATTTTAAGCCCATAATAAGATATGACAGTTAATGTGCTTTTTTTGGTTTGTTTTGTTTTTATATAACTTATGTTGCTCTATTTTCTCACACTGTTGTCTTTGACTCATAATTTTGGATGGTGTCTTTTGTTTTTGTTCAATCATTGTGACGACATACAGAAAAGAATTCAGGTGTCAAACATATTAATCCATCAATATTCAGTAGAGAACTTCAGACTGGTGCAATCAACAATACTGGCCCACAGCAGACACCTCATCCTGTTACAAAAATGTTTCAGTGTGGGTGTGTTAATACCAAAATTTTAGCCAATGGTCTCTTGCATCAGGATCTTTTTGCCTCAGTTTGACCCTTTCTGGGGGGTCAGTGGTGACATCTGGCATCTTAGGGCCACCCGCTCCTGACCAAAAACTCTTTTGTCTTTTTATTTAATTCTTGCAATAACAGGTAAATGGGAACAGGCTGATTATTGTAGCTGGAGACACCCCACTTTGTCAGTCACACTGTGTTGCAGTCATCCACATCAGCTCCTAAAGAATAATTATAAAAGCAGATTCATCTTTGCCAGTATGTCAAAGTGGGGCCCAGGTGAGTCAGGGCTGCGATTTGGGTTCCTTAAAATAACCCATTGGCTCCATAAAGACCATATATGTTACACATGTTGATCACCACTATAGACCCATGTAAGCTATCACCCTAAATTCACTCGTGGGCCCTTTCTTGTGTTCATGTTCACAACGTGGTCTCATGATTGGGCCAAGCCAGGTGATGAGGAGGGCTGCGCAGGCCGAGGAGGCTGCAACTCCACCAGTAAAAGAAAAAGAGCATAATTTACTTCTTACTATAACCTCGTGCTACATAAAATACTTATCACTTCTGTTTATATGTTAATCTGCAGCTGGCAGCTCAGTCAGCTTGCTGGTCTGTCAAAGCAGAGGCTGGACGGATTCGATGCAGCAGGCAGGAAAACTGGACGGTCATGTGGGGATCCTGGTGTTGAATTTGTTTCTGGGTTTGGGGCCAGATGGCTCATAGCTTATGTTGAAATTATTTTTTGATGTTTTTGGTTTCTGTTTTTAGTGTTGCTGTGGAGTTTTTAGACAGTACTGCCTGAAGATCACCTGTCGGATAAACTCATGGTGTGAGGATATGAAATGAATGTGAACATATTCATCGACCAAATGTACATGTTTTTCAGCATTAGCATTTTTATAAGCATAGATAAATCCAAGTTGTTTTAAGGTAGTGGTAGTGCAAAATATTGCTGTTTTAAAATATCCGGGCCAAACTGTCCCATCTCTTTCCTGCATTTTTTGACATGTCTTCTATTGTCTGTATATGTCACATCCATATTTCTCTCCTTTCCCTCCTCCTCTCCCTCCATCTCTGCCACCCTGTGTCAATCCCCTGTGGGATAATCTGCAGCTGTAATCTGCAATCATCTGTCATTGTTTCTCTGGTTGGGACATTTGCAATGGGGCCAGATTATCATCTCATATAATGACCTGACCGAGGGAGGACGAGGCTTAATACACCCACTCATACACAGATAGACACATACACATGCACTCACACAGAGAAATGTGACTGTGCACTGTAGGCTGCACACAGGCACGGAGAGGTCAAAGATGCAAACAGAGACAGTAGATTTACTGTTTCTGTGTGTGTGTGTGTGTGTGTGTGTGAGAGAGAGAGAGAGAGAGACAGACAGAGAGAATCATGAAAACAGGCCCAAAAGATAGATAGGTTCATTAGTGGGACTGGGTGTTACAATCCCTGAGGATTCAGCAACCTGAGTGGGGTTGTTCTTGGAGGCGACCACCATATGAAGCCACCAGTACAACATTTTATCAGTTGCGAACCCCAACGTCCTCGGGTGTTTCGGCCTTTTATCACAAGACACCCTCAGTTAAGGCATGCCCATCCAGGCTGATCAGGACTGGGTGTGTGTTCTGTGGTTGGCTTCCAGGTGGTCACACGCACTTGGGAGTCACATCACGTCCAGGTATCTTCTGTATATACTTTAGGCCTGTTAAGTGGGCTGTCTCTTGGACTGAAAAAAAAAACCAAACAGATTTGAGGGGGAGAAGGAGAGAGATGGAGGGTATGTGGGAAATGGGACTGCATCTCAACCACAAATCCACCAGGCTATGCAAACCCTGTTATCCCCCTACCTCTCTCCTCACTGTAAGAGGAGGCTTTTGGACTCCTTCTTTTCTTCTAAGTTTCTTTCATTTGTCAGGCACCACAGTCGAGGAAGGCCCTGTCACAGTCTGATTATTGTTGGGACTTACATGGTCACTTAGGAACCCAGATGGGATCTCTCCTCTTCAGTCACAGCCAGTGACCACTCCTTTCTGCCACGTTGGAAAGGGCTTTAACTGCCTTCCTGCAGGCCTGTCCTCTGACTCCCACTTCCCTCAGGAGCCTTGTAGTAGACTCAAACCCTCTGCAACCCACTCCTGCTTGACGCATTTACGCCTTCTCGCTGTGCTCCTCGGCTTCTTGTGCTCAAAGACCTTTTCTAAAGCATCCTCTCAGGAGAAAAGTCTGCCCAAGGAGGAAGGCACATTGACAGGAATTTGACCAGAGGAGTAAATCTGGTCGCAGGTTGGTTGCCACAGTTGCAGACGGGAATGTTAGTCTTTGGCCTATGTCAGCGCACATTTTCCAGTCCCTGGCCACATTCAGTGGGCTTGAATAGGAAGCCAGCTGCTAGTTCTCACTCCTTCTCAGATGAAGGATGGATCGAGTGAGAACTTTTCTTGGGTCTTAAGAGGCGATGGTGTTACTCTGATGTGCTCCATTGGATAGCCTTTTGCCAGGTAGGTTTCATCTCTCCTAGACCAAAGCCTCCTCTACCTTGTTGGACACTGCCCACTATGTCCCTGTGCTGGAGGGCAGGTTTTGCATTAAATCCTGCTGAAGCTAGGGTCAAATTTTTCCTGCGGCCAGAGTTGGAGCTATGCTTCTTATGTCTGAATCCTGAGATTCTGAAAGTGCTATCTTCAGTCTTGCTTTGGCACATCTATATTCCTCCACCAGACTAAGGAAAGGCAAAGACAGAGCTCTGTTTCTGTAAAGCGCTATGCTACTGAGACATCTCGGTAACCCAAGCCATTTCTTCACTTGAGCATTCACCAATCTCTCCAGTTGGTTGACATGTGATAGACTTACCTCATAGACAGTGCTTGGCCCCATGAGTTGAGGCAGTAGTACAAACTGAAAGCACCAGGGAGAGCAGTACTGATGATTTGCTTGAGGCCTCTGGTTGTATCCCGCCTGAGCTGTTCCAGCTGCTCGGTGTCTTCGAGCTCTGTGTTGTACCATCATCCGATGCTTTTGATGGGCTTCTTTACGGCAGTTGGTATTGGCTTGTCACTGATATGAAACCTCAGCCTTTTACAATGGAAATTCTACAGGACTTACTGGGTTTGATTTCCATTCAAGCCCATTTGGTGTTTCCCTGAAGTTGTCCAGTAGGTTTTTGGTGCAAGCTTTTGTTGTTGTTAATGTGGTCATGTCTTCTATATATGCTCTGACTGGAGGGAGCTGCTGTCCCCTCTTCAAGTGTTCCCCTCCCGCCACCTACATTGATGCTCAGATGATGAGCTCCTTTAGAAGTCTGTATGTACCGACATGCGCGTGCTGGTCGTATGAGTCTAAATCTCACCATGCTCCCACATGTTCATAGTCATCTGTGTTCAGAAATGCCTCTAATTGACCATTTATGGTAACAACGCATCCTTTTGAAAAAAAACAAAACACTTTTTTTCCCCTCACTGGATATAAAGGCAAAGAGAGCAAAGAACAGGATCTTCTCAGCAACTGAGGTACTTGTGAATAAGCGTAATAATTTGTGTAGATTAAATTCAATGTGATGTTATTGCGAAAATATTTCTTTCTGAAATAACTCAGAAACTCCAGCCAGTCCCATGGTTACTCAAGAGGAGCTGGTGGAGCCAAGGCCATTCATACCCTTTTCAGTACGTTGTGGTAGGCCAAGAGAGCTGACTAATACTGAAATACAAAATATATAAGACACAACCAAAGCCATAAATGACATCAAAGATCAACTGACTAACACATCCAGTGTGGTAATGCAAATAGCTTAAATAACTATGGGCAGATTTACTGAAAATCTCTGTATGATCCTGTCTTTTCTGAATGCGAAGGTGGTAGGTGGTGGTAAGGGTTCTGCATCAGGCATGACGGTGTCTGATCTGGGGGTTCCTGTGAGGGAGGCAAACACTTTTTTCATCTGATACTGTAAAGCACAGCACAGCACAGCACAGCACAGCCATCGATCTTTTAGCAGACCTATTGCAAGCCGTGGCTCTTGAGTGCCCATGGGTCTGGTTATAGTTCTGTTCCTCGGGGTCCTCTGCTGATGGAGTCATTAGCAATGGCTTCAGTGGATAACCTGGATCACCTGCAGATGAAAATGACTGTTCTTAGCCTAGCAAAAACGTTTTTAACATGTTGCTGTACTCAACGATATGCCAGCCATCTTTAACAGCTTCTGTTAGGACACACACATCCACAGAGCTGTTCTGCACAATGAAAGAGTCGTGTATTTCCCCAGACCACCAGACAACAATATTCAGCAATCTGCATCACAAATTATCTAGTGTTAATTAAAAGAAGTATGAATATAATAATATTGACAATTTAAGTTGTTGTTTGATGGGGCATTTATCGCTATGTGGGTGCAGTACATGGCTCAAATTATGCTTGGAAATCTGGTGATGGTGTGATATCCATCATCAAATTCAAATTTGAATGTTTATTTGCGTGGATTTCTGTAAGGGAACTTGATGTAGGTCATGACCAGGGAAATAATAGCAACCAACACTGCTGGCACGATCCTGCTCATCCATGGCGTAAAACGTTTAACGAGGTAAATAATATGCGTTTAAACGTGTACAAAAAAAAGGCAAAGTGCACATCCCTAATTCCTATGTAAAGAACAAGTTGATAAATTCCACATGTTGCATGGGAATGTTCTTATACATTCATTACGCAACACATCTGTTTATACATGTACATACTAAAATATGAGGGCCGCAGATCTTTTTTCTTCTTTCCTGGAGGCTGTGCAGTGTGATAACAGACCTGTTGGGGCATACCCTCCGTTTGCTTTTTAAAAATGGGAACCATGACAGTGGTCTGCCATTCTGAAGTACTGTCCTAGACCTTCATGCCAAATTAGAAAAGTTTGTCAGCCAAGTCGGCCCAACAATGTTCAGGGCCTTCAGCATCATAGGGCAAATCTACATCATGCTGCAAAGGAGCTTCTTAAATAGTTTGGGGATGTGGTCCCCACCTCTGAGGACGTGTTTGTTGGGTTCAGGAGTTCCTCTAGTTGTTCATTTCACAGCTTCCCAGTCAGCATCAACAGTCCTCTTCCCTTTGCTAAACACACCTGTCGTGCCACCTACAGAGCTCTACAGTAGCACAAAATTTGTGTCAAGTTCTTTATACGAGCTAATGTAATTCAGAATATCCTCATTTAGCTTGAGCCAACCAAGCCAACCAGCTGGTCATCTTAAAATTTGTTTGAACTCCTCTAAGACAGAGAGTACATGTTATCAGTGAGCACCAGTGCTGACAGACCAGCTGATGTAAAAAAAAGAAAACACAGTGTGGCCAAACAAACAAGCCAGACTGTGTTAAGTGTGTCATCAGAATGATGTAAGAGTCTGTTTTCCTCTACACTGCCATTGAAGGGTTGTCCAATGTGTAATAAAATTAGTTCTTTGGATAAAGCTTATCTCAAAGTTTCAACTTCAATCAACAATTGCTATGATGATGTGTGATAATGAATAGATGAATAAAAAATAAACTACAACTCTGACTTCACCACACAAGAGACAACAAGAAAAAGAGAGAAAAAGAACAAAAGCAGACAAAGGAAATACAAGAGATAAATGAAAATAATGAGGAGGGGATGGAAGAAACATGAGAAAACAACAAGGAAGAGAAGGAGACTGGGGGTGAGGAGGAAAGATATGCTGCATAGGTTATGACAGAAATAACACAAACAGGAAGCTGGTGTCAACGGCAGAGGAAACCACTCTGCACTTAGTAACCACCTTAGTCTCTTATTCTTTCCCCATCCTCCTCTTCTTTGTCTTTCTGTGCTTTACAACATTTTCCATTCACTTCAAAGATGAGAAATCAGGTCAAACGAAACAGATAACTTTTTACTGAAATTAAAAAGTTCACAATATTGATCAAAAACTACAAACAATCAACAAGAGAAATAAAATGCATTATTTTACAATGTCAGTGAATCAGATGATATTTATGTCCTGATTAATTTTTTCTGGATGTTTAATGACGAAACACTCCAAAACATTGTTAAAATTCTTGCTGTTATCACTTTGTGGGTTTTTCAGTTTTATTGCTGTTCTCCTGGTACAGGGAAAGGTCGTGAAACTCCTGGCCTTGGCAGAAGTTTAAAAAAACACCAAAACAGATTTTAAACAGCTCTAAAGCTGAAAGACTGACATGACTAAGAAAGCAAGCTAGTCACTGGAAACACGATTAAGGACACTTTGATGTTTTGTGCTGTCATCGTCACAACAGTTATTATTTAAGAAGAAGCTAACAGTAACACCAGAATGTACAAGCACAATATACAATGATGGCTGAACAGTATGTTTCTGGTGTAGTTCCATCAAAGTATTATATCTTAACTTTGGTCAGGGTAATATAACTTATTCTGGTGTCATTTTCATATTTTATCTATGATAGTCATGATAACTGAATTTATATACAATACTATGGAGCATTTGTTGTAATAGAAGTTTTAGTATCTGATGCAACAGGTAAGAAATGAAATATCATTCTTACATGATTATGTATGACATAACATATAACAAAACACAACGTAACTTGGCATAGCATAGCAAAGATAAGATAGCATTGCATAACATCACATAGCATAGCATAGCACAACATAGCAAAGGCAACATAATATAACATAGCATAAACTAACATAATGTAATATAACATACGTAGCAAAGGTAACATAACGTAGCATAAAATAATATAAGATAACATAACATAACATAATATAATATAACACAACACAACACAACACAACACAACATAACATAACATAACATAACATAACATAGCAAAGGTAACATAACATAGCATAACATAACATAGCATAACATAACATAATATAACATAACATAGCACAACATAATATAGCATTACATAACATAATATAGCAAAGATAAAATAACACAACATTGCATAGCATGGCATAGCATAGATAACATAACATTACATTACATAACATAATATGACATAACATAGAATAGCATAACATGACAAAACATAACTTGTCATAGCATGACAACCTTGATTTATCTCAGGAATTATTGAGGGATGACCCTCATTTACAATTTACATTGACATCACATTCAACAAAACAATGCAAAGTAAAAACAACAAAAGGAAATACAGCCAAAGTCCCACAACGAGCTGATAAAGAGTCAAAGCCTTAACCGTTGGATTTTTTGATAAAAATTTAAATACTTTAATATAACATTCAGTAACATCAAACCCATTAAACCATGTGGTCACAATTTCATAAATAAAATAAATGAATGGTAGTAAATACAGTCATAAAAAAATAGCTACCATTACAATAATGTTAATGATAATAAAAATGTAGTTATTTAAAAAACTACAACTGGTGGTTGGAAAGTTTAAGATTAAATTTCTGAATTGGCTAAAAGGTATGAGGGTATTGATTTCAATTTGTGGCTGTATTTTGTTCCAAGAGTCAGGGGCACTAGAATTAAAAACAACCTTTCAGAGGTCACACCTGATCTGTGGAACATAAAGCATTAACAGGTACGATGTGTTGTATGAGCACTTCTGAGACAAGCCCTGGTGATATTCCAGCACAAAGATTCAATCAAGAAACAGTCACGAGGAATATGAAAAAAAAATGTAAAAAGGATGATGATGATGATGATGATGATGACGATGATGGTGATGGAGGATAAAAAGGTTTGTTAGAAATTGCAGTCACTGTTCCTGTTAGAAGACGGCTCTCTGCTGTCACTGACTGTCAGTCGCTCCAGAGCTGATTTGACAACAAACAGGAAGAGCAGCCAGAAATAAAATTAATAGAATTACTACTAAAGGAGCAGTGAGCTAACTCTACAGCAAAGGTTCTCAGTCACTGAGGTCATGGTATATCTTCATGCTAAGCAAAGTCAACTGGACTTATTTGAGGTTGTGAAAGATGTTTCACCTCTTATAATTTGTAACAAAATACTTTAAGAGCTTTTACATATGTTTATGAAATTGTTTAAATACATCACTTGGTAAGCCATTATATTTTTAAGATAAACATTTCATCCGGAGGTTAAAAGCGTGCCACGTCACAGTGATCAGTAGCTTGAGTAGCTTGCTTTAATGTTTGGAGCATATTTTTCCCTCATCACAAAGGTACGTAATCAAAATCTGATCAGATCTTGAATGTTATGGCAAGTTTGCTGAAGGGCACTAAGCCTCATTAGCGAGAAAAATTGTTAGCAACTTCTGCAGTTCTTGACAAAATAATTAATTAGCATTAGTACATTTAGGCTTTTTATGGTGCCCATTAGTGAAGGAAATTTTAATTTCTTTAGGTGATATTTTGCAGCTTTGACGATCAGTTATTGATCTTAAACTAATAAATTTATAAGTTAAATATTTACATTTGAAAACTCTTTAAACCTATTTTTAGACATTACCTATGACTGTGAAGTCTATTTAAAAAAATCAGCCTAATCAGAGCAGATTTATGATTCAAAAGAACAGAAGTAGACACTTGACTGTTAAACTAAAAAACGCAGAACGAGGTTGAAGGGATAGTTCACCCAAAAATGAAAGTTCAGTCATCGTCTAGTCACCCGGGTGAAGTCTTTTAGTCAACAAAACACTGCTGGAGTTTCACAGGAAAAAGGATTCACAGTAATCTCCCAAACAATTGAGACAAATGGTGAATTTCAAATGGAAAAAAAACCCCCAAAACATAATAAAACCATAAAATACCCCCATGTCGCTCACCTGAAGTAATCCAAGTGTCCTGAAGCCCCAACATGCCAAGTTGTTTTAAGAGACATCACAGATGTTGTGTGGTGTTCACGTATGTTTGCGTGACTAAACATACATGAACGTGACTCCCTTCTTAGAAACCACAGGCTACAGTGAACAGAGAGGCTAACGACATGGTGTCAGAGGCGTTTTTCAAAACAACTTAGCATGTCGAGGCTTCAGGACACTTGGATTACTGCAGATGAGCAGCATGGGGGCATTTTATGGTTTTATTATGTTATTCTGTAACGTTTGAAACTTGGTCACCATTTGTTTCAATTGTTTGGGAGATTGCTGCAATGCTTTTTTCCTGTTAAACTCTAGCAGCATTTTGTGGACTAAAAAAATTCATCCAACCTTCCATCGGCATGAGGGTGAGTAGATCGTGAGTGAATTTTCATTTTTGGGAGAACTATCCCTTTAACTGCTACATTTAAAGCAACAATATGTGGTGTGGAAAAGGAAACTTAACGATCAACATTACTACCTTACACAAAACAGCAACTTTAGTGAAACTGGGTCATATTTTGAGGAGGAAATCTCCTTTTGTTTTTCCCTCTGATGTTGTTATCCGAGGTTTGGTTCGCCAGCAGATGGAGTGGACACCAGAACCAGAGCCCAGTGAGTAGCCAGTGTAACTGAACTTGACAGCATCTACTAACTTCGTGACAGAGGTACAGAAACCGACAAGAGGACGCTGATGGAGGAAAAGAGACGGTGACTGTGCAAGAGGACCAGCAAGAGTATGAATAAAGATTACCCATGAAATAAATAAACAAATAGGTAATGTTTTTACTTCATAATGTAATCATGTGATTTCTACTGATCATTTGATTAAAGGAAGTATTTTGTACCTGCCCTGATGAAGGCCTGTAGGGCTGAAACATGTTTTTTTTAATTTTTTTATGATCCTGTAGCCCTGATGAATTAAAATCTTTTTATTTAATACTTAACTGAGTGTGTCAGACTTCTTCAGCTGTGTCAAGTTTGTAAAGCTGTCTCATTTTCCTGGAGTCAGATTAACGTTCCATCAGATCACAGAACCCAGAGTGACGGAGTTTATCATCGGTCAGTTATGTCTCAATGCCGGGGAGCTGTGACACACATTGAAGTGAAACAACCTCTTCGCTATAATTCCACAGACTAGATGATGGAAAGGGGAAACATTCTCTCAAATGAACAGGAGCTTTGTCGTTGAGTGGTCATGTGATATGTGGCATATGCCCAGCCAGCAGCCTGCCTAGTTCACTAACTAGAGTAAGGGCGCCCACTTTGACCCACAAGACATGATTTTACTGAAGTTACACGCAAATGAGCGATAAAACAAACATTTTTATCAAAGGTGCACAGGTGGTCCCAAGTGTAGTCTAATCAATAGCAAATTTAATTGCCATAATCTTTGCACCCATGGGAGTGCTGGTCTTAAAATGAAACGTGGTCGGGTGCATTTTTGGTGCTTTGCTATCTTGTAGTACCAGGAGACATTCGCAGATATAGACTCAATAACAACGGTTAATCGAAAACAAGAGTATGTTTTAACAGAATTCACAGAGGAACTTCTTCTGACTGGATTTATCAACTTGCCCCGTTAGTGACGGAGAAGATGTTCCCCAGCACAAATCCGATCTTCACAGTTGTTTCTCCACTTGTGCTAATGGAAGATCAGAAACGAGAGGCCACACAGGCACACACACGTGACAAAGGGTGACTGTTACAGACATAAAAGTCACCCTTTGTTGCGAGTAGTTTTTTTAATGTCAGCTTCACCTTGACTTACTGATCCTAATGATCCAGATAATGGCCAGATGTGTTGACAACCTGCATGAAATCTGCCAAATGAAGTTTGCCTTTTTGGTGAGAGGTGAAATGTCTTCACGAACCTAAAGCAAGTCCAGTTGCTTTTTTGATTAACACTTGGATAAATGACTGCACATTGGGTTTGACATTCTACATGTGTATATGCGTGTCTTTTACCAGGGTAGGACAATCTCTTCTCTCTGTCGTTGTTCTTAACTGCAGTTTTCCCTCGATGGTAAGACACTGAAAAAAAGAGACATAAATAAGAGGCAAACATTTGAAAAGATACATTTCCAAGCTCAGTGGTTCCTGCTGGAGCCACAAACCCTCAACACCTAACAAAATACAATACACAGTTTCAATATGTTTTTTACTATTTGTGTGTGTATGTGTGAGAGAGGGGGGGGACTCACCACTGTGACTTTGTGTTGGTCCAATCCAGCGATTCTGCCTCTTGTCTGACACTGTAGAACAAAATGACAAACAAATTATTGTTGATTGACAATTTGAACGGAGGCACAAACAATTTGCCTTTGTAAGATGGTGCAGATGTCAGGTGCGTACACACGTCATGATCACACACACCGTTCGTTTCTGTGAGTGTAGATTGTTTAAGTGCCATTTGAACATATTTGTGAACAGAAACAGTGCTGTAGCCAGAAATAAAATTAATTTCATGAATTATTAATGGCTTTTAACTTATTTTTCACTGTGACAGAATGACCTGCAGACAGTCATATCAACACCATACAATTGTTACCTGTGTAAAGTGAAACAACTTCAACAAAATTAAAGTGAAGCCTAAATATTACACAGTGTGCCTGTGTGTGTGTAATATGTGACCCAAAGTTTTTCACACTAATAACGAATTAGAAAATATTATACTTATACAAGAATTAAACAATTATGATGAACAAGACATGATATCTGACCAAAAGACCAACCTGACACAGGAAGAAAAACTGTTTCTACTTCCGTCATGCTGATGGATAACTGAACATAATTTTGTGCGCAGCTTATCCAACGTCAGAGAGACTTTCTCATTGTGTGTCCTCCTGATGCCAGAGGACCAGGTAACGATCGCCGCCATTTCAGACCACTTTATTTCTTTATTTTTTTTACCTCTGCTTGCCATGGAGCGCTTTGGAGGCGCCCTGCCATCTCATGCTTTTGACTAATGTCACATGAAAATCTTTTCTCTTTGTTTGCACCTGGTGGTCATGCCAGCGTTTGTACCATTAGTGCACCTGTTCTTATGGGTAATGAGAGCCGACTTTTTGATTGGTTATTGCATCCTCAGACAAACACACACCCCTGAACTGATGAAGTGATTGTGCACAGCTGATAGGAGTATCGGCTGTGCACCAGGAGAGTTGCTGTTTAGCAACTGGCTTTGTATTTTTTTTAAAATTGACGTTTAAAACGACGTTGACATTAAAATGAACGTTGTTTTTCTTCCTTTAATCTTTAATGGGCCGAGCTCTCCTGCTGTCGTCTGTGCCAAAATCTCCTCAAATGCCGTGTTTTAAGTCATTTGTGGAGGTTTGGGCCTGCCTGCTCTGAAATACAACTTCTTATTCAGGCAAGTGAGCACCGCGTTTGCTTCGTGAGGAATTTCACTCTCTTGCAGACCAGGACCCCCTCGTTATTTAAAACCATGCAATATTAAATGAAAGGAATGTTCCAGTGAGACAGATAACATCCTCAGAGCCCCAACAAGTACTGTTTTTTCTTTCCTTTTTTTTTTTGAATGATTACTACACATTAGGAATAATAGAAGATTTCAGTTGGAGTCTTTCTACTGATCTGTGTGGTGTTGACCTGGTACTCTTAGCAGCTGTGGGCAACACAATATAACAATATCTACGTAATTACTTAGTATCTTGTAAAAAAAGAAAAAAACATTATCAGCACCACTCGTCTGTCTGTAGGCTAACAATGCATCGCGTAAGCTACAGCTTGAGCCACTTGTGCCCTCGCAATGCATCATGGTACATGTAGGCGCAGCAAGAAAAGCTGTGTCAGCAGGAAAAACTCAGCTTCCTCAGTCACTATAGCACAAAATGGGCAATTTATTGCTTCAGTGGACTACAACTACCATCAGCATAAACTGGACATCTACATGAACAGTGGGGAAGTTCTCCTTTAAAGTCATAGTTAAACTACATTTTGCTAAAGCTTCCTGTAGTACACTCATATTTGCAAAGTGATTCATTCTGCCTTTTTGTGTAGGAAATGACTGAAACCACAAACAATTCTGGGTCGCCAAAAGAAACGTGTAATTTTGTTTTTTTCAATTTTACCATTTGCTCTTACTGTAATGGAACCTTCTTTGACTAGCCCATCCGTCCTTAATCCTGACTGCTGTGAGGGCATGTTTATGCTTTGAGCAGGCAGCCAACACCTCAACATAACCTTTTTGTAGTGTAGGTGCAGCAGGGCAGGCACTGTTTACTGCTCACACAGAAACAAGCATCATCATCAAGTACCCAGGAAGTGCACCAGGCTTCAAAGCCAGCTTGACATAGTTGTCAAAACATACGATTACGATGTTGTGTTACACATACGGGCCAAAAAAGCGAAAGACTTTTTCCCATAAGCATTGTGAAAGAAGAAGATGTAAAACTGGATGGATTTTTATAGGCACCACAATGGCGTTGAAATAACTTTCACTATCCAACTTTGTTTCATTGGATCAATAATATTTGTAAAGTCTGAAGGTTGTCACAATGTGGCGGTGCGCTCAGTCACAGCGGCTCAGGACTGACCCTGAAAATACACTGGATGCAGAACGGCTCCGAAACGGCTCCGCTCCGGAACGACAGCGTACTCTGCCGTCCGCCAACTCACACAGGATCCGTTTGTGATGCGACACCGAGAGTCGCGAGGACGCAGAAGATGCATAAAACCTCTGACCTGTTGACTTCCGGTCAGCCCCACCCATTATGACGTGTTCTTGTTATGAAACTTGATCTGCAGTAAACACGGAGTAATTTATTTTGAAAATCAACCAGGGTTTTATTTTGTATTTTGTAGCCAATTTCCTTCCGCGCACAATCTGCTCTGTGCTGAATTTATGCGCCATGCTCCGGCGTCCGGCACTGCAGTCGTTCGGGAGCCATGTCGCAGCAGAGCCGGAGCCTGTGTGAGCTGACACATTGACTAAAGTAGAAACGTATCAGCGGAGCCGTTCCGGAGTCGTTCTGCATCCAGTGGGGTGACCCTCCACCTGGCAATTTCGTTGAACAGTTCATTGTATAATGACAGTAGAGCTGCTTTACCACCTTTACCTTTAAAATGAAAGTTCCTTTCCAGGGATTAACTCTTCAAAATTAATATATGTTCTTTAAAATACATATTTAGAAGGTTTTTTCATAATAAAATCTTATATGCTTTATATAAGCTTGCACTCTTCACCTTTGCATTAATGTAATATGCATCTCTGTCAGTCTGTCAGCTCACTCTGCTCATCAGAGAAGAGCACAAAACACAATTTTATTCTGTTTTTTTTTCTT
>JAQFJA010000020.1:29511097-29522008 GCA_029874485.1 Naso brachycentron
CTGTAAAGTAAAAATGACCGAGATTAACTTCAGCAAACATGTTATCGCTGCTTAGGCTCCATAGTTCCAAAGCTAGAAGCCGCCATGGGCCCGAGGACGGCTGCAGGGGGCGCTGGCGGTCAGCAGGGCTTCATCCACAGAAAAACTGCTCTCTCCAAATTTTCTCGTCTCAAGAGTGCGGACACCACAGCTGACAGCGGAACACCAAGAGGACCAGGCAGGTCGGTAGAACCAAACACATGATCAAATTACATGTGATACACGGCTACTACTATTATAAATATTATAAATATAAAATCATTTGTTTCCTGTAACATATGAACAATAGAAGCGGGGAGCTCACTTCTTATGATCGTCCAGATGTCAGGCAAAAAGAAAGAGGAGAAAACAATGAATGGAGAGGGTGGTGAATTTTTACTAATCGCATAATTGTCATATTTTTGAATGAATGTGTCTGAAATAATTAACCTAATGTAATGTTGCTGAATAGTCCACGCTACAATGCAGGTTGGACTTTATAGAACAGAGTAAACTCACTTAGACAGTATTTGTTTATTTTATCCTTAACTTATGCAGGAATACCTTATAATTATCTTTGCCTTATTCATTTATTTATGTATTTATTTAATCAAGATGTGTTCCCTATGAACATGATTCAGTGAAGGTTGGACGGTGGAGTGATTGCAGAATGTTTTATTCTCTTTTGTTTCTTCAATTTCTAAATGTTTTCTCAATATATGTTTATGTTTAGAATTGTTTCACTTTTTTTGAAAATTTTATTTATTATTATTGTTATTTGACATTTGTAATCTTTTTTTTTTAAATTACCACAATAATATCATGTATTGCAGTTATTTTGGCCACAATGACTGTCACATGAAATCGTCCCATCCTAGAGGGCAGGTTGTCACAAATTACAGACAGAATCAAAGTAAAAAAATCCGATCAGTCTGGTTTCACATCGTTCAGTTCAGATCTGATAAAATTTTCTTTTTGCACTCTGAGGGAAAGTAACAACTTCTCCATAATGTAGATCTGTGTGCAGTATCAGTCCATTCCTCGATGGTGGGCAGATCGACTCACAACCAGCTTCTCGTGATGGTTTCTTCACTTGCTGCCAATAGTAAACCAAGTCATTTTTTGTCATTAATACTCCAGTTGTCAAACAATATATCTTCCAGATACATAGTTTTACTTTTGAAAGGAATGTTTACACCAAATATGTCATTCATATATTTATGGATCTCTTCCCAATAAGTTCTAATAACCTGTTAACTTCAGAAAGGAGGAAAGTGGTTGGCTCCATTAGTTCTGCAGATTCTCCAGCGAGCGTCAGCACTGCCCTGATGTCGTTTTTGGATAAGTGTAACAAAAAAATCTCACAATACTTTTCAACAGAACTCTCGATATTCATTCAGCCCTGTTGAGATCTACTGCAGGCTGTTCTAACAGTTCTCCATAGAACAGTACATTTCCTTCTTTTTCCCACTTCTTCGTCACGCATTCTGCGTTCTTGTTCAGATTGTTGTTTTCTGGGTAAAATACCTGCAGAAACTCTGAGTCTTTTGTTTTTTAAAGCCTCTTCCAGGTTTTGGTTCAATTAATGCCTAAGTTGCAAGTATCTGTAAAGGTCATCTATTTCCAACCTGTATTTAATCTGTAGAGCTTTAAAGCTCAGCAATGCCCCCTTGTGGACAAACAGGTTGTCAAACCTTTTGAGGTCCGTTTGTTAAATCTGCCATCGTTTTTATAGGATAGGATTTCAAAAGAATGTCGAGCGTGGAATCATCTGACTTCATCAGTTTGTCCTTTATTTTATCTGCTAATGGGGCTCTTTTTGGTTTTTCTTTGACCCGCTGTGCCTTGTGTGTCTGTCCATCCTGAAGTGTATGTTGGTGAATATAAGCAAATTAATGGTTTCAGTTGAGCTGCATAGTAGGATTTTTTTTTTAAACTCCCAATACCTGTATACTGTAGTTGAGATTGTCAGTTCACGGGTAGTACTGGTAAAATGGTTTTCTCATTTATCAGTGGACGGGTTGTCTGAACTGGGACCCTCAGGCTATTTTTGCCCTTTCCGTGTCCGCAGGGTTCGTTTTGGTATGCATGACGTAAAAATCGTCATTCGCCATGTCAGCGAGGGTCCGCCAGGGTCTGTGCGACCCCTCCGCGGACATCCATGTGCAGCCCAAAAATTTGTGACTGCGCAGTCTGTCGGCGTGGACGTAGCACTGACTGTGTATGCTGTGGTGTGTGATCAGTTGTCTCACACTTCCGTTGAGCTGTTACAACTTTGACTTTCTCAAGTCTTGTTATGAATGTGTTCCTACCAGGATTTACTCAGTGTGACGCCTGTCGGTCTTTGTCGTCAACAGTCCTTTTTAGGTCAGACTTGGACTCTGTTGTGTGAATAGACCAATGTATGATTTGACTTGTTTTAGTGTAGAAAACACTGACTCACAGCATACATCATCTCAAGCTGAAAGATTTCTGTTCAAGAGATTTTTGTTCAAGAAAAATCCCATTCCAGGTAAGAATGTGCTCTTCTTCATGTCCTCCTGCCTGGTTGACATTTATTTAGTTGTAGCTGAAACACTAGTAGTCTAGATAAAAAAACAAAAGAAAAGAAGTGTAACCACTAAACTTCCTCTGTTATCTTTTGTTTATTCTGCTGCAGTCTGCTCGCTGTATATCACATTATCAGTAGGCTGGGCAGACCTTTGATTTCAGTACGTATGAAGCTGTATTCCAGTCAGCACGACCGCAGACGAGGCACAATGCGAAAAGAATGGAAGGACCCAAAGATGATCTCTTAAATTAAAACGCTTAGGACCACGTGCTCGTTTGTCCTTGTCGCCCCTGGCATTCCATTTGGACATTCCTGATCCATGAAATGAAACATCCTGCTCACACGGGTGTTGGAGTCGGCTGTCAGTCCGCTCCTGGTTTTTCCAGCTGTGCTCTGATCTTGGTTGGTTTTACTTCTGTTAGGCGGACAGTATTCTTACAAGTGTCCACTTCTCTGCGGTTGCACATTTACTCTGGCTCTTTCTGTGTAACTGATCAGAAATGTCACTTAACTTGTGGCCATGCGAATATGACAGTAGCGCTGTGTGATGTCACACTCTTGTGTATGTAGCTTTTATAAAGTTGCTTTTTGCTCGAGCTTTGTAAATAAATGCTCAGGTGTAGACTGTGTGTGACCAGCAAGTGTTGGCATCAGAGGAAACTGTTTGGAACTTCTTGTGCCAAACAACATTTTCTGTTTTTCTCAGTTTTGTAAAGTTAGCAAAACATTTCTTCAAATGTGATTAAATGTCTGTCTTTTGTAAAATGTGTGTGCGTGTGTGAATATGACATCATTAACCCAAACACCGTTTGATACTTTTGACCTTGTAGGCCTCGTCTGCGGGCTAACCTGAGCGACAGAGGCACCAGAGGTCGCTCTGCGTCTTCCTCAGAGGAGGAGGAGGCTGCTGCTCCTCCTGCGCCCTCGGCCTTGTCTCCTCCGTCGCTGCTGTCTCTGCCGTCCTTTAAGAACGTGGGGAACGAGAGAGGAGGGGAGAAGGAGGTCTGGGTGTCCGTGTTTAGATACCTGAACCGAGCCGAGCTGCTGGCCTGCATGACCGTCTGTAAGGCCTGGTACAAGTGGTACGTCACACACTCCTGTTCGACAAACAACATGCTCGTCAGTATACTGTGTGTGTGCGTGTGTGCGTGCATGTGTGTGTGTCTTTGAGCCGACCTCGTCTCTAGCTGGTGAACACAAAGGAAGGCCGACACAGCTTGTGAATGAATTGTGTCACTGTCCTGTGCAGGAGCTGTGACAAGCGGCTGTGGAGTCACGTGGACGTGAGTCGGTGCAGCCCGCTCACTAACCAGGCCCTGGCAGGGATCATCAAACGCCAGCCCACCTCTCTGGACCTGTCCTGGACCCCCATGGCCAAGAGACAACTCAACTGTCTGCTCACCAGGCTCCCAGGTACGTGCCCGCACACACACACACACACACACACACACACACACACACACAGGGATTCCCTTGTCCTTTCGTGTCTCTTCACATCACCTCTCTCTGTCTTACTGTGTGTGTGTGTGTGTGTTTGTTCAGGTCTGAGGGAGTTGAGGGTGGCCGGTCTGTCCTGGTCCTGTCTGTCAGCACTGGTCTCTCCCACTCTGCCCTACCTGCGGCTGCTGGATCTGCGCTGGTGTGAAGGTCTGAAGGACGGCCAGATTAAAGAGATCATCATCCCGCCTGGTCAGTCGCAGCACAGCTGAGCAGGCTCGAAGCTCAGTGACTGTGTTCTCCTCACCCACACGGGTTTTCAGGATTCCACACATACGTTTGTCCCAAGAAGGTCATGTGCTCCTTAATGAACAAAACACAGGAACACAGTGAAAAAAATTTAAGTAACAGTGTGTAGGGCTGTCAGTGTCAATGCATTAATCACAACCAATTTAAAGGCTGTGATTAACGCATATTATTTCTTAATCGCGTGGATCACGTGCTGCTATTTTGTCCCTTGGAGGCACCCTCAAGCCAATGTAGTGGTTTCCTGCTTCCTACTGGCAGAAGAAAGACAACAATTCACTTCTGACTGGCTCATTTTTTCTTTTTGATATCGAGTTCCGGACAAGTAGATAGATGCCATTGTTTTGACTGTGTTCAGTAACAAGGAAGAGACGGGCAGAGCTCACCCACGGCTAATTAGCTTAGCTCAAATACTGGTAGTCAATGGGAAGTGCTAGCCTGCTTCCACCTAAAGTCAAAGGGGATTAAAACAGGAAATGAGATTATTGTTCACCAGATAGTTGGGCCATAAAATGAGCACGAGTGTTTGCATGCCCCTGACGTGCTGAGCATGACGCCGTCTACTGGGTTCGTGAAGATGAAACCCTGATCTCCACCTCGATCTTTCCAGCACAGGTGACGCATCTCTCTGTGTGTCCCTGTAGGTTTGGAGTCGTCTCGCAGCAGACTGAGGAACATGGTGACGCTGCGTCTGTCTGGTCTGGACGTCAGTGATGTCACTCTCAGGCTACTGCAGCGCCACATGCCCCAGCTGGAGAGGCTGGACCTGGCTCACTGCAAAGACATCACAGACTCGTCCATCGCCCTGCTGGCAGCAGCGGGGACTCACACCCGCGACAACCTCACAGAGCTCACACTGGCAGGTGGGTGCTGAAGGTTCTTTGTCAAACTGAAAACACCACTCCTGCTTTTTGTCTGGGCTTCACTTTTGATTTCTGCTTTACGTCTCCTTCGGGTTAGAAGTCATTAGAAAAGGCTGCAACTCACACACGTGCTCTGTCAACACCAGCTCAGGAAACAAACATCAACAACCCGTCAATAAATACGTCTGCATTACCCATGTGACCACATGACATCCATAAAGACTTTGAACATGATGATAACTGATGCTCAGTCCAAAGTGACTGAGTTAACTGAACAGTTTGACTGTTTCACGTTTTCGCTTCAGTAATTTCACGCTGACAGCAGCGTGACGCTCGTGGTTCAGCTGTGGGCTCAACATGATGCTGAGAGTTCAAACAGGCGTCAGAATATCAGCGAGTTGAGACGCGTCATGCTTTGATTTGGAAAGGATCAATGAGCGATGGGAACCTGACGTTACATGGTCTGTGTCCTTTGTCCGTCATTATTCGTCTGAGTTCGTGAGCGGTCGGATTGTGCGCCGCTTCTGAATGTTGCTGCCGCAGAGAATTGTGGGTGTATCCTATGCTAAAGGAGATGCAAAAGGAAGCATTGAGCCGCCTTTCCTCAGCATTTAGACAAATCGAACAGCTCTTATCATGAACTACTTCCGGATCATTTCACTCACTTAGTTCCTAAGCAAAGAGGACTGTTCGACCGCAGCAGAGAAGTAGAGGTTGCAGACCGGAAACAAAACATTAGGGGTGAGGATCTCTGCCCACCTAACGATTTGATTCAGTAACGATTCAGGGGCCTGCGATTATGATGCGTCATGATTTTATCTCAGTGTGACACAGCTCACAAACAGCGTGGGTCAGTTTACTTTCTGTCAGCTTTGTAGAAGCCAAAAGGACCTCATAGTCAGCCATGTTTCAGTCTTGTTTTTTTAATGTGCTCTCGCTGCCATTCCCTTTTCCACCTTTTCGATCCATGTTTTCCGTAAATTTCCATTTCCATTGGACATTTTTGAATGGATTCAGAATCGTCCACGTCTGAATCGTGATGCATCTAAGAATCGATTTTTTTTTTTCTCACCACTGCAAAACACTCACATTCTGTTGCTGTTTTCCAGTTAAAACTGCAGTTAATGTTCTTCAGATGAGATCTGGAAATACTTTGGTCTCCATGTTGCTCCACACAAACTTGTTGTTGTTGTTGTTGTTGTTGTTGTTGTCAGCCATGTTTTTTGCGTGTTGGGGAAATATCCAGGAAGACGGCAGAATTAGCCTCTTGTACTAAAGTTAGCCTACTTATTCTTTTGTGGAACATAAGATAAATCTTCACTACGTCACAATTTATTTGTATTTATATTATTTATTTTAAGATTTCCCCCCCACACATTTTTCCGTTTCCATGAACCAATTCTCAGGCAGATTTCAAAAGGCACATCAGATACGTTGATGGAAACAAGACGTTGAACAATAAACTGGGTTTGATTTGTTGGAACTGCAGACTGACCCACTCAGCCGAACAGTGATGTGATCTTTAATCTGACACAGTCTGTGGCCGAGTACACGGCAGCACGGTTTCGTTTCGGACGAGAGCTCCTCCTGATGTTTGTTCATCTCTGTGTCTGTCTGTCCAGGTTGCAGTGAGCTGACAGACGGCTGTCTGTCCTACCTGAAGCGTCTGTCCTCTCTGACTCTGCTGGACCTCAGAGGCTGTAAAAGCATCAGCAGACGAGCCTGCGACGCCTTCATCTCTGACCTGTCCCACGTCGCCCTCTACTGTATGATGGAGGAGAAGCTCATCCAGCGCATAGACTGACAAACTCGTTGCTACGACACAAACCGTCACGTGTTCAGCTATTGGAGAGAAAAACAAATGCTTTGTTTTGTTTGTTTTTCTAAGCTCAACCTGATGTATATTTTGACCTTTAACACAAAGAGAATCAAGAAACTTTGCTGTTAGAAACGTTAAACTTGCCCAAACTGGCTGCTTCAGCTGTCCTCTAGCATCCGAACAAAACAGCTCAGAAAATCTCACTTTCTCCTTCAGCATGTAAATAAACACCTCTGCAGTTGTAAAAAGCTGTTTTTTTGTTTGTTCGTTTGATTTTTGCACCGTTGATGAAGCTCAGCTAGCTGTTTCCTTCTTTCCTCGTCTTTACTCTTTGTGCTAAGCTTGGCTCAACAGGTTAAACTGATAACAGTCCTACTAGACTACAAACAAACATTTTTTCAAGATGTTGGAAGATTTCCTTAAAAAGTCACTTTGACTCCAAAGATTTTTGTGACATCTCATTTCCCGTTCTCTTCTCCTGTCATTATGTTCAACAAGAGGAAACCTCCTTCACTTCACGTGGACTGCTGCAAGATGAGGCTCTGCTTTTAAGACTTTATTTTATAGAGTAGAAATATGGGAAACAGAACTTCTGTTTGTTCACTAAACAAAACAACAACAAAATGGTTGCTAATGTGTCATATGATGTGTTGTGCCGAGCAGAGTTGAGCTGACTCACCTGAAACAAGAATCTGGCACAGAGAGTTTCATAAGAATAAAGAAAGTGTCAAAATCCGTACTCCTGTGATCAATGAGATGTACACACACGACACATAAATAATAAACAATGTGTAAAACACAATAAGAACAAGCTCTGTGACCACAGTTATGTTTCATGATCGATGCATTTTCAGTCAAGTTTAATTTCTGCCCTGAGATGAGTCACAAAAGACTACCAGTGGTGATCCTCGGCTATAATAATAATAATAATAATAACAGCAATAAAAGCACAATGCTTGTTTTGTGCACAGGTTGATGAACATTACATAATTAAATGGTAAAAGTCTGTTTTGTAAATGAGCTTTCAGTGTTGACTCACCTGACTTGTTCTGTAAACATAAGCCGTCATGTCAGCTGGCAAACTCAGTCAACATGTCCACAGTACACAAACACAATGCTGAACATGATCTGAAGCATCTTCCTGTGATCACTGTATATGAAGAATTTTCATTTTGTGCTCTGGTATCAGTTCAGCTGGTAAATTGCTGGTTAACTTCAAAGTGTTTGGTTAGACTCAGTGAGCTAGCAGGCTAGTTAGCTAACACCTGCCGACCTTTCTACCCCACTTCTGTCATTATGTAAAAGTTTAATGTTAGAGCACTAAACATTGACTCCATGTTTTGTTTGTGACATGATTTTTCATTGCCTGTATGTAATTACGCATAGAGCTCATATCATTAAATAGTAACATAAGTGACTTTAGAAGATGAGGATGATAACCTAATGTGCCCTGCACCGAGTATATAATCCAAAACTGATCCACTCTGTGTGCATTTTTATTTTTAGCAGATCCACTAACTACTGTCCTGTTCACGTTTTTTCTCCTCCTCTCGCCTTCTGTTTTGGAAACCTGACAGGTGTTGCTTCAGTGCGCTGACTGTAGCAGCTCCGTTTGAACTTTTCAGGTGATCTGTCCAAACCAGTGAAAGGAAAGCTGTCATATGGGTCCAGTAGCCAGAAGGGGCCCCACAAGGGGGTTTGTAGGGCACTGTCAATGAACCGTATAGAGCCTTCACAGGTTTAAGGGGGTTTCTGGTTGTCATTGCAAAATATGTCAACGAGTAGCCATCTGGGGCCCCCTTTCCCATTTTTCTTTCCACAGGGCCCCAAACAATTGCCCAGTTTGCCTGTCCTGAGTGACGGTGCATCTCTGAGGACTACAAAAATGGCAGATGCCTCCGTTTGGCACTCAGCTTCAACAGCCGGAGGTAAAAACCCTGCGACACACTCATGTCATGTCCAGACAGTGTGCTTCTACATCATGCTGCCTCACACTAAAAAAAGCCTCTAAAGGTTTGCTTCACTAATGTTAATAATAAATACAACAACATCTGATCAACCATATAAATCAAACTTATATTTTTCCAGTTCCAAAGTGTGCGGACTTCCTGTTGACCATCCACCAGTTTGGACAAGCAAACAGTTGTGATGTTGCCGTGTTGTGTGGTTTGCAGTGTTAACAACTTTTCTATTAAAATCCTTACAAAGACACACACGTTCCAATTTCAACTTTTATTACAAATCAAAAATTCTTTCACATCTATAAAGAAACACGTGTGTGCAGTGTCTGTGAATCACTGTTTGCGTCGGAGCTCATCTGTTCTCATCAGTATGAGCTGAAACTGGCTCCATGTTTCTGTCTAGTAGCTCTTGGCGGTCTCATATGTATCCGGGAACGGGAGGCTGACGTGTCCACTTCCAGCCACTAGGGGCAGGATTCCAGCGTTGGGAACAACATTCCACGACAGCGTCAGCGTGACATTTTTATTGGCCCTGGGGACGAGACAGACGTGACGTCAAACATTCCACAAAAAAAGAGCATTTCCGATTTTTACTGATGTTTCCGAGCTTAAGAAGACACGCGGCCTTTCAGTTCACACGTCATGAGAAGAATGAACTGGATTTGGAAAAAATGTCCTGACTGACTCTGGAGGAGTTTGTCAAGTCTGAAAAATAACTCTGACGATGTCAGAGTGATGTCATCAGAGTTTGTGTTACTTTGCACCCCACCATAAAATTATTTTTTCTTTTTACTTTTTTGTTCACGTAGGGCTGCACAAAAAATATTTAATTTAGATTATTTGGACTGATGTTGCAACTGCCATATGATTTTCAACAGAGGAAATGATACTGTTTACATGATTATTCTCATTTTCATTAAAAAACAAACTAAAAAGATGATGGCGAGACGTTTTCTTAAGTGTGTAGAATACGATGTGCAGACCAGGACACTGTGCTGTGTGGTATTGTTGCTTTCCGTATATGTGCCATGACTCAGTGTCCTTTAGCGATGATATGAGTGCTGAAGATTACATCAGGGGCTCCCAAACTTTCAGCCCAAGACCCCAAAAATAACGGCGCCAGAGACTGGAGGCGCCCATCAACCCTGGAGGTGGAAGGTGCACAGCAGCGCAAACGCACTGTGAGGCCTACACGGGCATCGAGACAACACGAAAGAACAACAGCAGCCTAACAGCCATAATATTATTTTAAAGTAATTTAAGAAAGAATATAACTAGAATTTATACAATAGTAATTTAAAGTGTAATTTTAACTTAACATCAATTTGCAATTTTTTTTTCTTGCGAGGGTAAGAGGAAGTTTGCTGGCTTTTCAATCACAGAGTTACTGCGTTACAGTCATGAAAGCAGGTTCACTGATAGAAATCCGTCCGTCTTTAAGTCAGTTCAGTCGATGGCGGGCGACACTCATGGTCAAACTGTGTTAAACAGAACAGCTCTGACAAAACAAACGCACTGCGTGAGTAAGTTGGCACTGTTAAACTAACATGTTAGTGTGACGTTATGAATTACACAACTGGAGTTTAACGCACACCTGCTCGTTGATTATCCCACACTGATACACTCATGGTTCACGGTCTCAAGTGTATAAAACCTTAATTCAAGAAGTAATTAGCAACTATAAAAATTATAACAAAATAAACACAAAATTACAGCAAAACGTGTATTTTTTTATTCACTATGCCAAAAGAATAAACCAGTTTTTTTCTTTGCAACTCCTGACATTTTATCAAGCCCCACTGTTAGGTCACATTTCTGTTTGTGCATTAGAAATAATCAAAATCTAAACATGAATGTTCAGTGAAAGCTGTGTGTGTGTGTGTGTGTGTGTGTGTGTGTGTGTGTGTGTGTGTGTGTGTGCGTGTGCATGTCTAACCTCAGTCCATTCCCGTCATC
>JAQFJA010000021.1:26539-38777 GCA_029874485.1 Naso brachycentron
GAAAAGGTGCCTGGCTGACAGTTTTCACACACCGTATCTGTTCTGCTGGTGCCTTCAAGAAACAAGCAAAAGTGAGACTGATTAGAAAACTGACACTGATTCTTGATTCTCAGGCCTTTTACAAAATCACAGACATGGAGAGGTGCACTGGAGCCTACTGCTGGATCAGTTTGAAAAAAAACAAACCAGAAGCCTTTGTGGTGAGTAAGCTAGTGCAGGATCTATATGCACACTGAACGAACACGTTCACACTGCAGACACTGAGGTCTTTGTGGTTGTAATTCCCAGCTGCGTATGTATGTGTTCCCACTGAGCCCACAGCTCATTACAATATAATCATGTGGTCTCTTCATTTTGTGGTCATATTTTTTCTTGATGGGACAGTAAAGTTTGATTTTAAGCCATGTTCAGATGAGGGTGGTCATTTTTTGAATGTCTACTATTTTAACGGGCTTCACCTGGCAGAGTTCACAGTCAACCTTATTTTTTAATTCAGTTTTTTGAGGAAGTTCCACACACACAATATTTTGACTGTAGTCTCTGCATGTCTGCCCTGTTTGTACAGAGAAATCCAGCAAACATCACAGCAGCACGAGTTACCAAATGTTAAATTACCCTCATATGGTAAAAAAAAACATGCCAAAGACATTTTATCAGTGTCTGGTGACAACACAAAGCTGTGAGGACCTGGCAGCTTCTAAAACAAGGCTGAGTATATAACTGCAGACTGAAATAAAAGCCACTGACAATCTGACTGAGTGATTAGAAACTGATTCATCACATTTGTCTTTCAATTCTAACGATCAAAAAAAAGTTAAAGTCCAGCAGTGAGGTGAACGCAACAGAGTCCAAAAACCAAAGTGAAACAGAAACTATAAATCTGTCGTATTGGTGAAGTCAAAGAAACTGAGGTTCAGAAACCTGAATACTGTCAGCATCATGTAAACACAGAGCTGAATAAAAAGGTCTCACTGTCCCATGTAAACATGGATGTTCCTGAATGTGATGAAAACCTGAACAAGTGTGCATGTAAGCTTATTATCAGACTAGTCTGACTTTAGTTGTTCTTACCAGGCTCTTTTATCCTCTGACCAGCTCCACAGCGTGTATGCTTCTCTGCTGAACTACATCCTTCATCCTGATTCAAACTTTTGCAGAAAAATCCACTTGAAACATCACAAACTGTGTCACTTTTCGTTGTGCACGACTGTCGGATAACAAGGCCCCGACCTAAAAGCAAAACAGAAACAAAGTCATGAAAAAATATCTGAAGTCATGAGACGATGAGCTATTTGGTTGAGTCCAACAAAACAAATGTTGAATTTAAATGAAATCAGTCACAAAGTGCAAACTGTACATAATAAAATGGGAGATGTTCGTTATCACAGGATAACGGCTCTTTTTCCCCTGATAACAGGATAATTTTATGTGTTATCACTGTATAAAAAGGCTCTTTCTCTGTGATCACAGGTTAACAGAATGAAAAAAGATAGTTGTGACCACGGCCACTCTTGGCTTCTGTACTAAAGTGCCTGAAAAGTTTTTGTTTGTTTGTTTGTTTTTCTTGTTTTTTCCAATATTTGAATAACTGAAGGGGGACTAAAGAAAGCAGTGAAAAAAACCCTAAACTTAGCAGCATTGAACAGTAGGGATGGGCGATGTGGACTAAAAATTTTATCATGATATTTTGTGGTATTTATTGCGATGATGATATAGATGACAATTTAAAAAAAGACAACTATTTTTCAAATGGGCAATTAAACTACATCAATTACATGTAAATGTGCTACTGTGCTGCAAAACAGTACACAATGATGATTCCAATGACAATAACACAAGTTTTGGTCAAACAGTCAGAGAGGCATTCAGTAAATATTTAAGTCGCTCTGTAATGTTAGTTGGTGAGATGAGCCGGTCAGCGCTGTCCCAGAAGTTTATTTTCTGTTTCATCTCTCCTCTCTCTCACACACGACACACAGCCACAAATATTTTTTCTAGAAAACTACATGCGACAGTATCCTACGCATGTATTTCACAAAGTACCGACACGATTAACGGAGTGACGACGTAACGTTATTAGCCCACGAAGGTAGTTGACATAACTTTGGGTTCCCTCCCCTTACACGATAAAACAATAAGTAGACAATAAGTAGACACAGAGAGATCAGCAGCATCACTTGGCGTGTCTGTGGTCTCTCTGGCCTCTCTTCCCTCTGACACAAAACACGCATGTGCCAGGAGAGTTTTCCAGACGGGCGGGGGAGTGAGCTGTGTGCTGTGAGAGAGCATTAGAGGAGAGCGAGAGAAGCGACCATCAACTTTATCGTTGTTATCGCAAAATGACAAATTCTCATCGAGGGAAGTTTTTTTCGTGGTATATCACAAACGATATGATACTGCCCATCCCTATTGAACAGATATCGATTTTTTTTTAGGTAAGCATTTACACATGTGGCTAAAAAACATTGCTTTTTTTTTTTTATAAGCCCACTTCAAAAATACTGAACTATCCCTTTAAGCACCTGGCTGGAATGAGGACAAAGTATTGTGTGTTTTAACTTGTTTTATGTCGATTTATGTGTGTTTCAGTTCATTTAACTGCAAGGGTGTGTTAAAATAAGTCCAGTTAAAGGCTGTGCTGATATTACCGTCGCTTCTCTCAGAAAAGCTTCTTCGTCATGTTAGCTTTGTTTGTTCGAGGTGTTTTTTGACAAAGGTGTCCAGGCCTTTGTGATGTGAGGTTTCAGGACAGGAGACATGAGACTGAGGAGAGTCCACAAGGTCGAGCCAGAGACGCCCGGCTTGGATTTTGCGGTTGTTGATTTCGTGACACTTTTTAATAAAAATATTAACAGTGACCTTTTATTGTCCATCTTGATTTGTTTGTAAAGCTTATAGGCCCTAAAGACTGAATTCATAATAGCATTTGTGGCCAATAATGGTGAAATACAATTTTCATTGTGGGGAATGAAAGACGAGTAAGGAGGCCTGAAAATTTAATTTAAACATTAGTCAATATTATTAGTCAACTGGATGGACAGTAATTTTCTTCAGCTAAACGCTGATAAATCAGAGCTTTTGACTGTTGTTGCTAACAGCAACAATATCGGGTCTTTAAGGTCTACTGCGCGTTCTAACCTGAAAAATCTTGGTTTCATCTTTGATCAGGCGATAAATCTAGACAAACACGTCAAGCACTTGTCTCGAACATGTTTCTTCCACCTCAGAAACAAAGCAAAACTCAGGTGTGTCTGAACTAGAGATGATCATACACGCTTTTGTTCATTCACGCCTGGACGACTGTAATTAGGGCCCGAACACAGGAAGTGGTGCGAGGACCTGTTGAAATTAAAGGAATTATTATTATGGTAAACAATTGAAATGCCTGAACACATCTGTATAACAATATTCATTTACAGTCATAGCGCCACCTACTGGCGACAGGAAATGACATGATTTACCCTACGATTTGCGGCTCCTTCAAGATATGACTAATTCTACTATGTTTTGATCAGGATAATGTTTATTACGTAATGATGCTGAATATTAACCATGGGAGGTTTCATCAAATGCCAGCTCCGCCATGACAGCGTTATTCGCCATGAACAGGAAGTTGTTGTAACTTCACTTTACATTATCAGATACGTCTGAAATTTTAAATGTATGCTTAGAATGCCCCTCTGAGGAGACTGACATTCCAACAACAGCTCACGCACATTGCGCCCCCTACTGGGAACAGGAAGTAGGCCTGTTATTAAAGCTATTGTATCATTTTCACGAGATTATCGTCTTGTACACAGCGCTCACTGCCACTACGTGCTTTTGCCTGACTGCGGCCCTCCCCGACGGGCACCGGGGTGCGAGGGCCCGTTCAATGCTGCTTGCAGCTTTAATTCACTTTTTTATCTGTCTCAGAAAATCACCCACTGACCGACTACAACTGATACAGGATGCTGCAGCCAGGCTTCTGACTGGTCCAGTAAGTCAAGTCAGTTCACACCTATCTTGGCCTCTGTGCACTGGCTTCCCGTCCACTTCAGAGCCCATTTCAAGTTTCTGGTCATCACATATTCGGCCATTCACTATATTAGTGATCTGCTACACCCTTATGTTGTTAACAGGTCTTTGAGGTCCTCTGATCAGGGCTTACTTGCTGTCCACCATACTAGGATGAAAACAAAAGGTGAAAGAGCCTTTGAAACAGCGGCCCCTAGATGATGGAATGCCCGACCCGGCTGATTTGAGAGCTGCAACCACTATCACTTTATTTAAAAAGCAGCTAAAGACATCTTTTCAGACAGGCATTTTATCAGCCACTTTGTGTATTTTTATGTATTCTTATTTTATATCTTTGTTTTGGTGTTGTTTATTGTGATTTTATTGTCTCTGTGCTTTTTTTAATTGCTGTGTATTGTGATTTTAAATGGATTTCCTCCTGTTTGTATCTATTTTAACCTGTGAAGGACCTTGTGACTCTGTCTGTGATAGGTGCTGTACAAATAAACTTTACTTACTTGCTTATAATGAACATAATAACTGCTGCAGCTGCAGATTCAAAGATTAAATATCAAATTTGTTGATGTTAATCTGTCTCTGAACTGCTTTGTAACTGATATGTGGCAACTATTCATATTATAAACTCACAAAATTTGTAAAAGCGAGTCGTTTGGTGCTCTAAGACAGTCATGATGTTAAGCTGAGACATTTAAAATGCGCCTGCTCAGATGCTGCTATGCGTCTTCAGCAGAAAGCACGGTGCACGCTGCTGTTATATTCAGCCTAATGAAGTGAGTGATCACTCTGTCAGGGGCCAAAAGCTCAGTGTGAAATAGCCTTCGACAAATACATTAACAAATTAAGAGCATACCAATATTGTGTGACATTTAGGATAGTTTGCCATGGCTAGTTAAACGTAAACATACTACACAAAGTTTGGTTTCACATTTGGATATTCCTTTTCTTTTTTTTTAAAAAAAAAAATACAATTGAACTCACACTTTTCTGTCAAAACTCAGTATGATTTAAATTTCTAACAGAATGACATGAAACATTTAATTCTTGATAGGAATTATCAAAGAAAAACTGCTTCTCCTAGTGGTTAGATAAACCACTGCAGTTGGTTTCTACACGCGGCACTTTGGGGCGTTAGAAGTCAGCCCCTCGTTCTCTTTGTCATCGGGGGATCTCATTCCAGCCAAGGTCCCAGTGAGGTGCTAGCAGGGCCCCACCAGAGGACATTTTCTCCATAAAATATGACCCGGTCTTACTAAAACTGCTGTTTTATGCGACATATGAACGTGTATTGTTAAGATTTGTATGACCTTTTTCATTTTTTAGAAAAATGATTGAAATGATTAATCGATATAGTTTGCGATTCATTGTCTATCAATAGATCAATAGGTAATTTGATTAATTGCTGCAGCTCTAAATTAAATATTGTGATATATTGCCATATCGATGCACAGCCCTAACCCTTGCACTGTTGATTTTGCTGTGCGTGGTACATGTAGGCTACTTATTTTGAGAGGGCAACAACCAATGAGGACAGAGTCGTGGCTGTCTGACCAATCCTGAACGTTGTTCACTTCACTCACTCACTGGGCAACAGAGCCATGTCTGAGGCCTCGAAAAGATGGCGCTGTAAGGGGGTGTCTGGTCTGTTTTGTTTTGTACTGAATGTTTGATTTCCTAGAGTTTTACACAACAGAAGAATTTCACACAATTGTACATGTATGTCGGAGTGGCAATAAACTTCTTCAATATTAAATGAAGTCCGATTCTGCAGCCCAGCCAAAAAAAACCAAAACAAAACTCAGATTTTGTTACTGTCCATCCCTGCCAACACAGTTTTCACAGGTTTCTACCTTTTTTAAAGGATATCTTCTCATGTTTTCTGTTTCATTGTATCTCCCTGGAAAATCTCTTTTTGGCATGACACAAGCTGCCGGATCATCAGTGAAACTCAACTAAACATTACATATGATGGCAGCTCATCGGTCACCATAACCTGGAAACTCACATCTCAAAAATTCTAATTAAAAAATATTTCAGAAGGTTCATTTCAGAATATGTCATAAAGCTGTTATATTTGATTGTGATGTTAAGGCAAGAGCAGGTAAATGGAGTGGAGGTGCCACCTTAAGTGTCTCTCAGTCGACAACTGAACAGCAGCAGCTGGTGGAGATGTTGTGTTTGACTGTAATGTAGTCTTTTCACAGCTTTTAAGTGTTGACAGTATACCTTCGATTAGGATTCAGCCAATACAAGTTCTGAATTTTCACTTTTTTAAATCAATATTATTCAAAATGCTCTTGGACCACACCTTTCCTTTGTCATTCTCTCTCTCTCTGCTATGCAGATTGATTGTCTAGCATGTAGTGCTGGTACTAAAGAGAGGAGGGTCTAGGCTGACAATGGCACTCAAAGGCAGAAATGGTTATCATGGACATACCTTGGTCACAGGAAGTGCAGTTGTGACACTTCTTCAAGCCATTTTCTATGCCGATAAAGGTTCCAGGTTCACAGGGGCCACATTCTGGGCCATGATCCCATGTGCAATCTCTTTTAACAACAGTACCTGTCCAGGAGAGACAGAGACAATTGTGCTTATCATGTTGAATATGCCCAAAAATATAAGTACAAGTAGTCACCACACCTGAATTCACTTCATTTAAATCACCTGCAATTCACATCCACGCTGAATTTGCAGCAAAGAAAAGAGAGAGAGCAAAGAGAAATGTTACTGTAAAACCTCTAAAATAAATTTAGAACAATAAAATAAAATTATTGTGACCCAAACTTTTCAGCTTTGAGAAAGACCTGGTGTGTCACCTATGCCTCCAGTGGGATTCAAACCAACTGGAACTAATTGAGTCAAAAAACAACTGCAGCTGTAAGACGCAGGAAGATCAGGGAAGGGGGAAAAAAAAATGAAAAAAATCACCAAATGTGAGAATATGTAAAGCATTTAGTCTAATATCAATCCGAAGACATAAACAGAAACAAACGCACGTGGTATAAGTGCTGGATCACAAAAATGCAGGGGAGTTTAACAAAGAGAGATCTGTGCATTAAAAATCTACCGTTCATAAGTTCTGAACTGTTGCATGACACGAAGCTCTTCCTCAGACTACTTTATAGCTTATTTAATGTCACTGTGACATAATGGGGCACAAATATAGGCCTATCTAATTATTAAATGCGTACTTCACATTAGGTTACCAGTGATGTTGCTAGGTACATGCCTGCGTCCCTGACGCATTAAAATCTGAAAGGAAGCAGCAAACTTACTGTCCATGCGTCCCAGGGACGCGCTGCATTTTTCCCATGTAAAACGACACATTGTGAACAATAACTCGTGTTAAAAATCACAGTAACCAGCACAAGAAGCCTTGCTGTCAGTAGACCAGGCAAGCGCTGTTTCAACGCTCTGCGCATCGACTCGACACACCGAAATCCCATATGCACAGTCTCGCAACATGCTAGTTTAGCCACTACCACAGCAACTAGCCAGTCGCCACAGATTTCATATTAATAATTAATTCAGGATACGAACTCATAGTAGTAAATAAATGAATGTTTTCAGTGCTCAATGCTGTATTCACTAGACGACGTTTTAACGTCTAAGGGTCGTGCTATAATAAAATACAGAAAACATACTCCGGTGTTTTGATTAAAAATACTTTGAATGGCGGCTGCCATTTTGTTATTCTCAGATGGCGTCTGTGCTTACATCCCGCTTCTGACGAGATCCCATTTTTTCTCCAGTAGGCAGAAAAGGAAAGATATGAGGTAAACGTAAAAATGGTAATTTGTTGACTGTCACGGTGATGAGAATGTTTTGTTTATGTGTTAAAATCAGCACTTCTATTGATAATTTGTTTTGGTACTACAGATGCTATTTTTTCATTTGAATTTTGATGTATTTTGGTGCCATTTATGTTGCTACAAAAATGCTGTTTTAGCCTATTTGAATTTTGTACGTCATGCTGCTGTGACAGTTGTTTTGTAATAAGCTAAAGTTTTCAGATTTGGAATTTTATTTGTTTTATTTCAGATACATTTTGAAAATACCTTAATATATTCATTAATTTCTAATATCTGAAATAAAAATTTTAATGGTGACCCACTGAATTTTCCAGGGACCCACTCAAATCACCGCCTGTGGGTCCTGGAGACTCATCATCACTGGGTTACTAAAGCCTAGTTAATGTCATCTAAACTTTTATATTTTTTTACATTATAGACTCAGGATCCAAATGGACTTTTGGGTAATTAAAAATAAACATAAAACATAATTCAGAGCAGTTAGAAAGCTTAACTTTGATATTTAACAATCCAAAAAGGAAAATGCTTTAGTGCCTCATTCATTCTCTGCAGCAGACGGTTTGAGAGGCTTACACAGATAAAATCAGTCTCATGAACACTGTCAGACAATTTAAAGAGGTTTGTCAGTCTGAACTTGCTTTTCCTGATTCGCGCTCTGAGCTCTTTTATGAATGATGATGTCATTTTCCAAGAGAAATGATTGATCTGATTGGTCAGTGGACGGTGCATTTCATATCTGCTGATCTCTTATCTCAAACACAATCTGCTCCAGAGCAGGTTAGCCATTTAGCGTGAGTTACTGCGCTGGTTTAGCTCGGTGAGAAGTATTCCATCTTCGTAGGACTGAAAACTCAGAGTTAAAACTGAAGCTACCTCGCTAAGCATCAATCTTGCTTCGTAGTACAGGCCTCAGATCACTTTGTCTTTGTTAAATGGGTAGCCTACCTTTGGGGCACATCGGACAACAAAATCCATCACTTGTTTTATATTCCTTTGAATTACAGCGATGGCTCGAAATTGGCAAGGCAGCGACGGACCCTGTGAAACAAAGTGTTAGGATTAGATTCTTGCAATGACTCTAGGCCACTGGTTCCAATAGTGTGAGGCAGACCTCCCCTGGGGGGAGGCAAAGAAGATGAAGAAGAAAGGAAAACAACAACCTGTAAATAACTTGTATCTAAGCTAGCTAACTTACATGAGGGAATGGATCGATTCATGACACATACAGTGAGAGAGGAGGAAGAATCTGGTGCAAGAAAATGGAGGAAGAACAACAACGACCTCTCCAAAAAGGCTACAAAGGAGCTCATCCTCTTCATCTCCTCCTACCTGTGTGATTTTCTGCCTTCAACTAAATAAAAGCAAGTTGAGCTACTGCCCAAGACTACAGGTGAAGGATGATTTACTTTTGCTCCTTTCTGTAGCGACTGCATCTCTGCTTCAGCCGCCTTTACACATTAAAGACACAAAATCACTGCTCCTACTGAAGCAGACGTAAGAAAACTGCCAACAGCATATGGACAGAAAAACTGTGTCAAACAGGGTGTGTTTAAAAATGTTTTTTTGTTGTTGTTGTTTTATTTATTTAAAGTTTATTTGCATGACAAGTATGGGACAAGCATGTAGCATAAACCAATGCCACGCACCACAGCATTTATAGCCTACACTGATTTGTAATGCTCGTCCCTTGCTGAGCCTTTAAAACACAAAGACTCAGCAACAATACATAGGAAATAGTGCGACTGAGACAATACAGTAGACAAATAAGACGATAACACAGAGACCAAAATACAACACAAACTATTATACAGTGAAGCACCTTAAAATAAGAAGTACAAGAGCACTCTAATTATGTATTAATACATTTTTTTAAAGATGAACATGTAAAAAATGTTTCATAAGATGTTAAAATGATGGGAAATATTTAAAATATTTTTAAAAAGATGATAAGAACAGATGGACATGTTAAAATATTTGAAACAAAGGAATGTGTCGAATTTTGTTTTTTTAAGGTTTAACAGATTTATTTATTTGATAAAATACAGAATGTTATCTTATTTATTTATATATTTATGGGGGGTTTTGAAAACTCACGGTCTAGGTCGCTGTGAGGTAGCGTTAGTGTATGTAAATCAATCCTCACTCACCACAGACGGCCAACATGAGAAGCACTTGAACCACTGAGTGACAGGCTGTGCGCCACATGATCAGCCGCTGCTGTGGAAAAAAAAAAACAGTGAGTTAACTGAAGATGGCAGACTCTCTCATGAACGGCTCGATACCGATCAGTTATTAACGATAGATTTTGTTGATTCTGGTACCTTGATGACACAGCAGCCAGTGCGGTCCGTCCCTTGTTGAAGGAATTCACGAAGAATCTGGTGCAGTCACAGCAGGAATATAACCTATGAAACAACAGAGAGACATCAGACACTAAAGTCACTGTCAGCCTATTGACAACTGGTATTAAAATGTGATCTGTATGTTATGTGTGTTAATGCAAGGTGTAAATGTGTTGTGATCAGATTGTAATCAGATTTGTCAGACCACACACAATTTTTATACCTGGTATTACAGGGCTAAAGACTCACTTTTTTTCACTAGGAGCTCTGAGAGCCCCTTACTGAAAATTTTTAGGAGCACAACCAGAAGATTTAGGGGCCACACCTTTAACGGACCTGCATCGCAAAGGTCGACTTTCTGCATTTATTAGAAATTGTTTTCGTTTCATGAGTTCATGTGACCTGTTATGGATTCGGATTATATTTATGGAATAAAGTCAGAGAGAGTAGACGAGTCTGTTTGCCAGTAAAAAACAGTCACTTGTCAGGCTGAACACTGAGCGCTGATAAAAGTGAACAAATCTAAATTTCCCTGAAACTTTTAGCCTTACAGATAAATTACAGCGTTCACAGACACCTTCATATTCTGGGTTATTAAATAATGACCTCAAAATCAGGACATCAACAAAAACAGACAATACTAACAAATCAAAAAATATGAACGTTTCTTTTCAATAGAAATTATTTGTGTGTCTCTGCTTGACATGGTGCACAGTTTAAATACAGCATGAAGTTTTTTATTCAGTGCAGATGTTTATGATCAGGAAACATTACTGATGTGTGCAGACACAAACAGCTTGAACTGACAGACAAATGTAATCAGCTGTTATCTTTTGCTCATATAAATTTTTTTTTTTTTTAAATAAACTAAATAACCTCCCTCCCTCCTGGTTTTTTTAATATGACCAAAAAACAAACAAACAAACAAAACTTCGGCAAATTTGCAGGTCACGCACATGTGAGTAGTTGTAAAATTAATTTTGCTGTCTCAAAAAAGTCTGGAGCTCTGTATTATTATTATCTGGATAACTCATCCGGATACAGGTAGAAGTAACTTGACACTGAGCTGTACGGCCTGATAGAGTCAGCGCAGCGACAAACCCTTTAACAAAACAACAGCGTTTGTGTCAGACATCACTAACATCACCGTGAGAGAGTTTACGTTAAACTACTTACCGAAGATAACCAGCGTCGAGAACATTATAACGCGCTCTGACATTTTCACATCAATGTTTTGACACAAGAGTAATTTTGAAGTTAAAATCAATTTGACATTAAAGTGGACATGAAATATGGAGTAATTTGAATGTAGTTAGTTTGATTTTTACCTAAGGTAAGATAAGGCACCGAATTCAAACTTTGTATTTTTATAATATTGCTGGAAAACCAGATAATAATTCACTCTTTCGCCAATAGGGCGCAGCCATCTTCACAAAAGCTAAGCGGTGACGTCAGCGGAACGCGGTAAAGTTAGAAAGATATTCACAGACAGGAGATTGATTTGAGAGGAGGGGCGGAGATGAGCTGTGCCTTGCCATGTGCTACGAATGCCACTGAGTAGAAAACTTTACGCCTGAAAACAGCAAATTAATTCACGTTAACTTACAATGCAATTGTAAGTTAAAGAAGAGTTGGTAACTTGAGACTACGTTTTTTCTTTTTGTTTTAAAACACAAGACAACTCAGTAAGTGCTGTAAAAGGAATTACCTGCAGCTAACTGAAATGCCAGGAGAAGGCCGTAGAAAAAGGAAGGATAAAGAAAAAAAGGTGATGAACCAACAAAACTCACATAAAGAACAATCTCTCCCTGAAATGACCAGCGGAATTTTCTTTGGCGCGGGGGAAGACTTGGAAGTGATCACTGCCGCTGACATGCACTGTTATGCCCGTGCAGATGGAGGTGAAGAGACCTCATCTCCTGATGCCGTACAAACTCCGGCTGCTAAACGGGGGAGAGCTGAGCCATCCCTTGCCGAGTTGCAAGATAACATTGTGAGAATGCTGGTGGACAAAATAAACGAAAGGGCCGATGGCATAGAGAAGAAGGCAGACGGTTTGAAGACGCTGA
>JAQFJA010000021.1:40056-54821 GCA_029874485.1 Naso brachycentron
TATGAAGCTACTTAGTTCTGGTTCATTTCATAAATCACTGTCATTGTGAAACGGGGCTCATATGCAGGAACCACATTTTCACTCTCACCATTAAGCAACTGATGAAGAGCCCGGTTGGGCTCGAAACTATGTGTGTTCTAGTGCATTGATTAAATAGAAGTAAACTGTATATTTTTAGGAGCTACAGTTTTAAGTTTTTTGCAAAATTGTGTATTTTTATAAGACCTTCTAGAAGGCACCTGTGGGAAGGGTCACAGTATTAAAGACATTTCACCCAAAATTGTGAAATTCAGTCATCATCTACGAACCCTGATTCCAATAGAAAGTCAGGTTAAGTTATTTTAGTTCACAAAACAGTGCTGGAGTTTCACAGGAAAAAGGCGTTTCAGTCATGTCACAAAATTTTTTGTAAATGGTGACTAGACTTTAAAAAAAAAACAAAAAACCCCCATAAAATGTCTCCATACCGCTCATCTGAAGTAATCCAAGTGTCCTGAAGCTTCGACATTCCAAGCTGCTCTGAAAAATGTCACTGACTCCATGTTTGTCGCCTCACTGTAGCTCCTGAGATGAGAGCCACGTTCACGTGCACACCGGCCAAAGCTCACGCAGTAGCACAAGGCGAGACCAGAAAGAGTTCACAGTATCTGCAGGATCAGTTGAAGGGAAAGTCTGGCGCCCTGAGTCCTGTGCTACAAAGCAGGGATTGCAGTTAGCGAGCTAAATTCAGGTTTAATTCTGGGTTTTTAGTGTTACGAAGTCGGATTACTTTTTACCGGGGTAAATCACCACAGTAACTTAACCTGCTCCGTAGCGGGTTATGTTCGAGGCAAGACGTTAACACATATTTACACACGATAACCAATCAGGTCAATCAGTTCTCCTGCAAAATGACATCAACATTTATAAAAGATCTTGTGAAGCTTAGAGCACGGATCATGAGAGAGTCTCCGGGAGGGAAAGAGTTTTCAGAGATCGACAGACCTCTTTAATTTGACGATTTTTATTTGAGAGTAAAGATACTTTCAGAGAAACGACTTTTCTGTGTGAGTTTCCTGAACCGTATGCTGCAGAGAATGAATAAAGCATTAAAGCGTTTTCCTTTTTGGACGTGTAAAATATGAAAAATTAGCTTATCGTTACTTACCGCTTTGATTTATGTTTTATGTTTACTTTTTTTTTGTTCCAAAGTCATTTGACACTGCTGGGTGTGCAGCTTAAAGACTAAAACTAAAACTGTCACACTCGCCAGCAACAAAACATCAAAGCAACACGTGAGTTGAGGCCTTTGTGTGTCCTTAATTCAGTGTCCTGTGTTTTTTCAAGTCTGGATAATGAGTCTAAAATAAAAGTTGAATGGATGAGTGATGGAAAACATACATTTCATAATTAGAGCTACTCATGCTCTAATGATGTCGCAGTGATATTAGATGTACTACAAATGTAAAGTAGCTTTGCATCAAGCAGCAGTTTAAATTTATCAACAGGAGCTTTTTGCTGTGTGGATATCTCTTAAAGCTCTGCTTCAGGTGTTTTGTGATCCAGCTCTCATCCCATGGATGTTTTTTTCTTTTTATTTTCTTTGCAGTGAAATTAAAAGCTTTGCATATTCACACAGTGGGTCTCTAATATTTTAATATGTTTGTTCCTCATATTTAAAATACGCTGCTCTGCTGCCACTAGACCTGTCTGTGTTTGCTAATGGTTATTAGTTACAAACACCGGCGGTGAGTTGATAACAAGCAGTATGGAGGCATTTAATGGTTTTATTATGTCTTTTTTTAACATTTGAATCTTAGTCACCATTCACTGCAGTTGTTCAGAGAGATTAGTGTCACACGTTTTTCCTGTGAAACTCCAGCAGCTTTTTGTTGACTAAAAAACTTCACCTGACCTTCTATTGGCATGAGGGTAAGAGTCAATAAAGAATGAATTTTCATTTTTTGGTGAATTATCCCTTTAATCCTGTAGTATGTGGGCTGTAGAACTTCTGTGATCTTGCAGTTGTGTAACTGCCTGTATGTTCGTGATGACTGACATGTAATTAATTTGATTTCTCTCATCCCTGGAGCTTCCACCACTAGCCTGGCTAAAAAATTAATTTAAAGGACTTATTTTCATACAGATTTGAGTTAGCTGAATGAAAATGCTGACATTTGCCACAACAAATGGTATACTGTGTATGACAAGAATGTGTTGTTTGTACTAACTGTAGTTTGTACTTCTCCTCAGACGAGTGGATGCTGATATTTGGTGATCCCACGAAGTTCGGCCTGGGTCTCTTCTCGGTGGTGTTTGACATTGTCTTCATGACTCAACATTACTGTCTGTACAGAAAACCACCTCAGTATGAAGCTGTTACAGAACAAGAAGATGACTGATGCTCGTGAAGAGGGTCATGGTGCTTGTCGTCTCTGACTTCCATCATGATGTGGAGTTCTCCACAGCATGTTACACAGACTGTGCCTTTTTCTTCCACAGCTCAGGATCAGTACTCGCCTTTTTTTTTTTTACAACTGAATGGAAACTTTGGTTGATAGAAGTTGTAAGAAAAACTGATGTAATGATATTGATGTAAACACTTTTTATTAAATGCTATATCACATAAGAAATTTCAATGTGTCAGTGTCTCCATGAAGTAGTTTGTCCACCAGAGAACTTTGATTCTGCATTTAAAGTTATTGTGATCTTTAAAAATTTTATCCTGATGGACGTTGGTGCTTCATTTCTGTAGCACGTGTCACGTGTTACACAGTGCCCTGCAAAGGATAAGCGGTTACGGATAATGAATGAATGAATGAATGAATGAACAAACAGTATAGCAACAACTGTGTTATTGCGTCATTTGGAGTCAGCAGCTCCATTCAAGCCCTACAAGGTGACCTTTTAAATCAGCTGAAAGTCACACCAGAAATGGGGGTATTTTGGGGGGAAAGTGTTAAGAAACAAAAATTTGGAAATTGACAAATCCTGACAGGAACTTTCCCCAGGGAACAGAAACATATGAATGATGTAGGTGCTTTTTCTCCTCAGACATAAGGGTCTAAATCAGCCCTTGGGAACGTATTATCCACCAAAGAACGTCCTGCTTGGCAGGTAGTATTTCCCAAAGTATAAAAACTCTGAGTATGGGGCTTGCAGCTGTATGCATTTGTGTACTTAGCATTTAATTTTAACCACATTTAACTGAAAATATATATGTATTTTAAAATTTCTTTTTGATCCAGTGTGCTCTGACACATCCACATTGAGTTTTAGAGGAAAGTTAAAGCAACACTATGTAACTTTGACTGAGACCCACTGCTTTGAAAAACGAAACTTAACGATGCACATTCATATGTCGCATAAAACAACAATTTGAGTAAAACTGGGTCATATTTTATGGAGATGATGTCCTACGACTGCTCTGCCTCAACTCTGTGGTTCACGGAGCTTCCTGAAAGCAGCATGTAGGCTGCCTGCAGACTGAAGCTGCAGCTGCAACAGTGGGTAGTTGCTGGTGACAGCTCCGCTAAAATAAAAGGCTGCAGACAAACATAGCACACGCAGGACACCTTAGGGAAAACCAGAGGACATTTTCTATGTAAAATAAGACCCGATTTTACTAAAATTGCTGTTTTGTGCGACGTATTAACGCGGTCAACGTTACATAGTGTTGCTTTAACTACAGATGGATTAATGACAGGTTTCGATCTCGTATTGGCAGCACAGAAATGACAAATGACTCAGCCTGTTTCCGAGTTGTCCCAGGTGTTCATGTCCAGTGCATCAAATAATAAGATCACATCTGCAGTTATTTAGCTGTGATACACAAAACAAGGAAGTTGGTCAAATATTGTAGGCTTTACTGAACTGCCTTCTGTCATGTAATTAGGTCAATTAGGTCTTCATTAGTGCAGTGCCTCCTAACTACTATAGCCTGGATGTGAAGGCTTTATTTGTCTTTGCCTTAAAAAACTGTCAAGAAAATATAAATAAACTGGTTATTACTGAAGATGTGACCATTAAATGGTATTAAAATGAATGTTTTAATCTACAAAACCTAAAAAGTTTTCAGAGAAACCAAGTTTAGGTAACAGACAAGTCTTTTCTAAGGCTGTAAAATGACAAATATGGAAAAACTGCACACAAAAAAAGGCCAAAAACAAAAGTAACAGGTGTCTGCCTCATGAAGTTAATTTCGCTTTTATAAATTTCCATTTAAACTTCATGTCAAAAAAGCACAACAATAAGCAAAGTGATATGAGCTTATGCAGGGGAGATCTCTCGCTCTTGCCTTTTATTGCGTTGGTACAGTTTCATTTCCTGTTTTTATTTAATGATGCATTTCTTGTGATTAGGACGCAAGGAATCATGGGAACTGATCACTGGACCACAAGCCTGTAGATAACTCCTACTGAGTGGAACTAGCACAACACAGCTCAGACACATTTAGACTGTGGAAGTCAGAAAAAGGCATTACATTAATGTGACTTCATTCCACTACCTGTGCACTAACAATTTAAGAGGTGTAATTAATTTGGATCCGTTGAAATGTTTTGGGTCCAACTTTGATGAATTTTGAAAGGAAATAAAAAATTAGCAAGTTATTGATACACTAGTTGAAAGCACCTAATTTAATTACACTGAGACAAGGTACGGGGTGTATTGAGACGTACTTTACTGTTGAAGGGAACTTTGATTCTTTGCATTGTTCATCCATATTTTGTGTTTTCATACATAACAGAAGTTGTGAGCTGACAATAGCTGTGAAAGAAGTCACCCCCCCGACACCCATCATCCTAAAATTCATATGAGACAGTGAAGGTTGTTCTAATTTTAATGTAATTTCTTTAACATTTCTCATTTTAAGTTATTTTTTTTACTGTTGCATTACAAGTTATAAAGTTAAATTATCTATATTTAGGTATTTTCTGCAAATGAAAAGTCTAGTTCAAATGCTTTTTCAAATTTTCTGCAGGAGAAATCAATTACTTTTATTTTGTTGGCCTAAAAATGATCAAACACCCATTATGTGCCAGTATTTAATTCCATATTATAAGTTGCTAGAACCTCCCAAATTCGGAGAAAAATCCACAGCCACAGCTGTTTTGAGCTAAAAATTTCAACACTCAGTGAAGATCCTCGACCCTTTAATGTCGTCAACTCTGTTTTCTGCGACAGTAATGCCACAGACATTTGTTACACTGCTGAGAGTCAAAGTTACACATCAGGGAATGTTTTCTATTTTTCTATACTGTATAGATACAGAGTGGAGATTAGCAGGTTTCATAACTGTCAATGTTCCCTGCACATATATCAGACAATCGCTCACAATACATACAGAATCATTAGTTACATATTTATTCTCTATTTACATCCAATTTGTTATTTAAATATATAATTATTAGAAAAGCTGTCAAGTCAATGCATAAAGGAGTTTGATCACAAATGGTAAATAAACACACACAGGTCAGGGGCATTTGCTGATTGGACAGGCTGGACTGTAAAAACTCCACTTCATGCACGAGGCAGTCAGTCAGCTGTAGTCAGAGTGAAATGACCCAGACAAAGGGCAGTAAGCCGGGGTTCAGCTGTCAGCCTCTTGCTAAGGACTTCCATAGCAACAGGAGAGGCGATAAAATGACTTTTGATTCTCTGTCACAGTAACTGACATCTCAAAAGTGCTGCTCAGTCCGTTCAGAGATTTTACACGTAGGATTTTTTCAGAGTTCAGCATATTTGTAGCTTGAAGTTCTTGTTTGTTACAGCATCAGTCCATGGAGTCTAAAACTAAAAGTTCAGCTGAACTGGACCAAACACAAACTGATACCTCAGTGATATGAGCAGTCATGGGATTCGTTTAAAGGTCCTACTTATAAGATTCCCGACTCATCACATACTAACGCTCTGGGTTGGTAGTTCAGGCTCGCCACCAACCCAAAGCTTAACTCATCAGTATTTGACAAATACTGATGAGTTGAGAATGAGACCCATAAATCAACTTTTTCTGCAAAGTGGACCTTTAAAATGGGCAGACATGTTCAAATGAAGTGCAGAAGTTTGCCTGCAAGTTTAAACGGCTTCAGATCAGCCCAAATTCTTGTCTAAGGGAGTTTTCACACCTGCCTTGTTAAGTTCAGCTGCATTGAACTCTTGTTTCGTTTCCCCCTCAGTGCAGCTTGTTTGTGTAGGTGTGAACACAGTTATGAAACTCAGGTGAGGACCAAAACAGCCAGACTGAGACGTGTTCTAAGAGCTGGTCTTGGTCCGGTTACAAACAAACTTTGGTACGTTCTTGTTTGTAATATGAAAGCAATCTGATCTTGAGCCACCTCAACTGCAGAAGAATTGAGCATTTTTGGACTAAACCAGCTCCTGTAGCCAGCTGCGCTGTGCATTATGGGCTGAGAACTTTGTAAATCCACGACTGGCAGTTTGCCATGACACAAACATGAATCGATGGTTGACCTGAAGCAGTGATGAAATGTGTCGCCTTCTTGATTTCTGGGCAGACAGAAGACAGCTAGAAAAACGGCTGAAGGAAGGGGATTTGACTGACATCATTTCTGACCAATGAACAGAATGACAGCTCCCACATGACTTTTGTTGATACATTTTGGTTTGCTTGAATTTTGCCTGTGTGAAACCAAACCGAACCACAGGGAAAATGCAAAAGAGAAGCAAGTCATGGGCTGATTTGGACGACGTGAGCTGAGCTACAGGTATGAAAACACCCAAATAGTTTCATTTTATTAAGTTCCAAACACACGTGGATATTTAAAATGCCCTTGACAGGCGGGTAAATGGGATGGGTGGAGACAGTGGAAGTGAGGAGGGTCAACTTGTGTGTGCTGACCAGAAAAAGTAGCATGCAAACGAAACCCTGACGCTTGGCTGATGAAACTAAAAAGTTTTGAGGTCCATAGACTGTCTGACCATTTTATCTGTTACAACTGCTCATCGTCTCTATAAACTGAAATGGTTTATTTCAAATAACCTTTGTCTGTTTTGTTAATTGGCATACAACGTCTCAAATTCTTCTTCACAAATATTAATCGAGAACATCAGTGTTGTCTGGAGAGCTCTGTGTTCCTTGATGCTCCACTCAGGCGTTGTTGATTATGATGAGAGCAGGACTCGCTGTCTGCTGGCTCGTCTCACACATGGTGCCATGTGACGCCGGCTTGGCGAAGACTCGCAGTGTGTTGAGGTTATAGACTCCTGCCTGGAGGAAACAGGCTCTTATGGTCTGGCAGATCATCTCATGCGGCTTCAGCTGCAGCTTGTACTGAGTCTGACCGACCCAGGTGAACGCGCTGTGGACCTCCAGAGACTCTGGGCTGAAAGTTGCATGGAAAGGACGGAGAGCAAAGAAAACATGTTCAATTTAAACAGGACAATTAAAGCTTGGGCTATATTTAAGTGGCTATCAAATACTTATCCTCTTGGTAGCATCTTTCCACTATCACAATGTGACATGTCTTTACTGTGTGCAGATAATTTGATATACAATTGTAAGAAATAATTGTACAGCATCACCTTGTGGTTATCTCCAAGTCTTTGCATATTAGTTTCCTTTTTTAAAAAAACCCATATGATAGCCAGTTTTTCTTTTGGTGGAAATATGTTTTAATTGTATCCAAAAAAGTGGTGAATGGAAAGAAAGAAGAGCAGCAAGTTCCCCTAATAAACTGTCCTAAATTATATACAACAAATTTTTGGCAGGTAAGCTTAAGCCCAGGCCACACATCCTGCGTCATACGGAAGCGTATTGCTGCCACGCCGTTACAATAAAAACGGATCAGCATCACGTTTCACGCTTCAGTAGCACTGCTTTACCTCGCTTATTTTTTCAGCACCCATGTTAACAGATTAGAGCAGCCACAGAGCATGTGAGACAGGCGCATGACACACACCTCTTATGTGTGCCTGCAATGACACAACACTAGAGCCGCACGCAGTCCTCTGCCAAAATAGACATAACCAGCTGACAGTCACATGGACATCATACCAACAACACTCACTATAGTTTCGACGCAGACATGAAATATTTTTTAGAATAAATTAGGCCAGGTGAAGAGGGATTTTCGGATGTTCTTTATTTTTTTAAATGATCATTAATTAATACAATTGGGCACACGCTTTTCTGTCGAAACTTAATATTAACTCAATTTCTAATAGAATGACATGAACATGTTATTATTAATGGGTATTATCAAAGGAAAACTCTTTGTGAAAAGGCAGGGCAGGCTGAAGCAGCGCTGCAGCAGGAACGCTGCCTGTGTGGACGACACACACGAGCGAGACGCAATACGCACACGTGCCACTGACGTACACGCAGGATGTGTAGCCTGAGCGTTAGTCCTGGGGTGAAGGTGGACTCCACCAATTACAGATGAAGATGAGTGACGAGTACTACTCATCGTGTGAACACAGCTGAAGTCATTTGTGGCTCTGAGAAACACTGTCAAGTATGAGCAATAACTTTACTGACATCATGTTTGTTAAATCAGTTACATTGTTAGAATAAATTGTTAGATCACAAAATAATAGCAGATCTGTGTTACACACTGCATGTGTGGTGGTGCCACACACATGCGCACACACACATATAATTAAGTGAACTTACCTGGTGTTTTTGTGCCGTAAGTCAATGATGACATCAACTTGAGCCAAGGAACAGTTGGACAGAGTCAGAGTAACCGGCACCACACAGAGACTGCAGTTGAAGAGAAAAGCTTCGTCATTAACCATTTCCTGCGTCATCTTCAAACCTTTGACCAAAGATGCTGACAGATTTTTGGTTTGAAGTTAAAGCCGTCTTATTCTGATGCAGGTCTGACTCATGCTTACACCAAGTCACTCAGCTCTGACTAACTCATCGGATTCCCCAACCACAGCTATGCAGGTGACACTAATCCAGCCCACCAAGGCTGCTGCGGCTCTGGAGTTGGAATATGTCTTTAGTGTCTTGTCCACTGGTCCTAATCCTTTCCTGGTTTCTTTCAGTAATCCTCATGGTTTTTGTCTTTCCTATGTTTATTTAAAGTTGCACTCTTCTGGCTTCTTTATCCAATCGTAGTTTTACCCTGAATTTGCTGTTCGGTAGAGGAGAGTATTGCTACGTCATCTGCAAAGGTCCAGGTCGTCTAGTACTGATGTAAGTGTGTGTGTGTGTGTGTGTGTGTGTGTGTGTGTGTGTGTGTGTGTGTGTGTGTGTGTCTTACCTATCCTGGACAAATGGATGTGTGTAGGACTCAGGGTAGTGCAGGTTAGTTTTGATGAGTTGGGAAAGTTCTGCAGAGGGGAGGGCGACTGGAGGAGGCAGTTCAGATTTAAATTTGAGTAGCACCATCTCCTGAGCTTCCTGCAACAGAAACACACAAAAACACACATGCAGTCAGACCTGTTTTTTATGGCCTCATCTCTCATTTTTCAAAGTGATGACCTGAGGTATGAATATATAGCTTTAGATATGAATCTAAAGCTGCTCATTTTGTTTTAGTTTAAAAATTTTCCCTTTTGGAATTTTATTTGTGAGGATCACTATTGGACTAGTCACGTGGTTTTACGTCTGAATACCAGCAGGAAACTATCTGCAAGGGCAGATGCATTTGTTTTGTTTTTTTGTTTGTTTGTTTTTTGTTTGTTTGGTATTACATGGTCCACAAACATAGATGCATACTTTACCTCTCTGGGAATCAGTGAACTGGCCTCTTTGCCGATGGTCTGCAGTGCCACATGGAGCTGGCCCTCTAAGATCAGCTGTTTGTTGTCCTCCACCACATAGGCCTGTACACACACACACACACACACACACACACAAAAGAAAAGACACATGAATCACAGAGTCCTGCTCTGTGCTTTGTTGTGTGTCTTGGTTAAATCTGACATCTGTGGGCCTGATTTACTAAGATCCCAAATACAGAGTACTAAACTGTGTGTGCACTCTAACATTTTGTACGTTTTGCTGCTGTATGTTTTGCAAGTGATCCAGTGGTACGCACCACACAACACCTAAAGAGAGTCCAACATAAAAAGGCTCTCGCTTACTTACTGCCTTCATTAAAGGAGGAGTTTGTTTTTTTGCACATTAGGCCTTACAATTAAGATATTTACGATCATATACATTAATATGATAAACAGTATAGTCTTGAAAACGCGAGCTCATTGCTGAGGTTACCGCTGGCTGAAAACAACAGAGGGGCAGGGGCACTGAAAGTGCTTCGACAATCCGTTGAAAAACACAACAAATGCTTGTTTTAAGAGGAGAAACTCACCGAATGTTTAGTGGTGTCCTCTCATGTTCTGACACTAAAACACAAAGTTAAACAACAGCTTATAATGCGTAAACAGCTGTTTGTTTGTTTCCTGAAGCAGCTGAAGGAGCCGCTTCCAGGTAACATGCCGTTATTTAACTTTGTGCTTTATTGTCGCAACATGAGAGGACATCACTGAACTGAACATTCTGTGAGCTTCTCATGTTTTAAAACGAGTGTTTATTGTGTTTTTAGACGGACTGTCAAAGCACTTTAAATGCCCCTGCACCTCTGTTGTTTTCAGGAAGTGGTGACATCAGCAATGAGCTTGCATTCTCGAGACTGCATCATTCATCATAATAATGCTGTAGAACACTGTATACATTGTAACATTGCAACTGTGCTATGGAGTTGATCATCATGTGGGCCTGTTATACAAACCTTCCAAATAACAATAATGTGGAGGTCCAGCTCATTACACTTCTTAACAATATTGGTGATGTCAGACGCTCTGTCCTCAGCGGAGACAAAACTTTGACTCTTGCTGAATACTGTCCCAGATGACGCCACATCTACTTGCTGAGAGTTTGAGGTCCGACAGCCACGGAAGAAGAAATCTCCGCAGGGTGTGGAGGAACTGATGATCTACACAGAGACAGTCGTGAGAGGTAAGTGAAGGCAGAGGAGGGTATGCAGAGACAGCAGAAAATACATATGAAGAACACTAAGACCAAAGAATGCCAGGATGTTGTGTGAATGTTACCAACATAACCTCAGTACCAGTTATGTTGAGCTTTTGTTGAGTAAAATGTTATTTTTTCTAGGATAAAGTTTATTTTTCATATTAGCAGTGGATCACTTGTTTTTAAGACGGCTGTCTTGTTTTGATGCTAACCCTTTTTCACTTTTGAAAATGAAGCTGAGCATTACACTACATCAAAACAATATTTAAATAATAGAAAAAAAAAGCTTTCAAAACACTGAACCTACGAAGGCTGGAATGATTCGACTGTATCACGATACTTAGGTGCCAATTCCATTTGAACTGCAATTCTGATTTATTGCGATTCTGACTTTTTTTGGCAATTCAATAGTATTGAGTATTGTGATTAGAATTATTATTGGATATAGCTTTGGTCATATCTAGCTCTGCCTTTCTTGGAAGTGTGTAAAACCCAAAGTATGTCCATACTTTGCATTTAAAATGTAAGGGGGCGGGTCTTATCTCCGGTTGTTCGCCATTTTCCACTTTCAGCTGCTTTTTCGGAAATGAATATAATGTTGCATTGTCACCATCTGCTCTCCCATACAAAAATAATAGAAATATATGGATTCTGGGGGAAAAAAATACAACTTTTAAATCATCCCACTAAAAATTGCGATACAAACTAGAAATATTTTCTTTACCCGCCCCTTGAACCTGCTGTATGTGTCCTATTTGATATTTTTCTAAACTAAGTAATGATTTCTGTCTGCTGTGAAGCTCTGGTGTTGTCTGTTCTTGATTTGTGTTCTTTTCTGTTGCTTGTATGTTAAATGTATTTTACTTGCTTGCTATTAACCAATAAAGTAAAATTAAAAAAACATTGTAAACATTTGACAGCTGATTTGACAGAATGACAAGTGCCGCAGTGACAGATGACGTAACGCATTTTAGTGTAAGTACCACGTAGGTTTTGGGACTCCTATGTAAAGGTAATATACTGATATAAGTGCAAGCTCAGCAAAAGACATTTTGCTGTATGATAAGGTTAAGCATTCCAAATCGCAAACCTTTCCTTTGAACTCCAAAAGTTCGTCAAATTTGCAGAGATGTAGGAGCATCAGAGTCAAAGGTCAAGGCACACCATCATGACAGAGAAGTATGTCCCAGTGGTATGCATACTGCTTGCCGAATTCTGCACTGTGTGAGGGCAGCTGCAGTATGTGTTGCAAGTAAAAAGCACAAGTATGCGATTTGGGACACACCCCAGTCTTTCAGGCCTTTCACATTTTCAGAGTTTCTGGGCCACTGTAGGTTCTCATTCAGCTGGCTGCAGTCTTCAACCTCTCCACTAGATGCATCTAAATCCTGAGTTTAAGTGTTAGTTTTGTTTGGCAAAGTATCAACCACCAGAAGTGTCCACACAGACCATGTGAACTCAGGCCTATATCTGACATCTGAGCTTTTTATATTTGTATTACAAACTATCAAAATAAGAACATAGATCTGATCTGTCAAATTGAACCGACAACTTTTGCTTTAAACTTACCCGCTCATTTCCAAGATTGAGGTCTGCAAAGGTGTATTTCTCTACGGCATTCAAGGTAGCTGGAAACAGACGATACGAAGACAAATCAGTGCTTCTTCAAAACCATAAATTTAAACAGAACAGATCGATGTGATGCGTTTGTTTCTGTACGAAGTACCTTGGGGGGGTTTGCACCGTGTCGCCCTGAAACACAGCTTGGCTCTTTCTCTGCTGGTGAGTTTACAGTCTGAAGGGGCAGAGAGGGGAGAGAGAGAAGTTATGATACATCCTGACATCAAACACATTGGTCTCTGGGAAAACATCCCCCGTAGGCTCCTTTGAGATGGGGATGTAATGGTTCATGAATTTGTGCCAAGCTGTTGCAGCCAGAGGCAGACTACATTTTCAAACGTATGTCACCATATGTGGACTGACACACGCAACGCAGAGCCGAAGTTCACAAGCCCAAGACTGACAGTAAATATTTGACTGTATTCTGTCATCAAGATTTGCTGAAGCACAGTAAGGAGTTTGTTGGGTATGTGAGCAGAAACACATTCATGCACATTCAAAGACAATCCAACTGGATGTAAAGACATGAATCCTTTTGCATTCAGGGCCAATGCTGATACCAAAAAAATTCTGATGACCTTTATATCAGCCAAAATATATATAATATCAGCTGAAAATATGCTTGAATCCTTGTGCCAAGAATATGTAATAGAGGCAGGATATCTTACATTTAAAAAATTTGAAATGAGAAATTAAAAATTAGAAATAAATACTCAATAATTAATATAAAAATGGAAAGAAACTTGTATTTAAGTTTCAGTACAGTAGAGATGTCACAAGAACAGATTCTTTGGTACCAAGTCGATGCCAACACTAAAAATAAAACCGTACTGGTTTTTCTTTGGTACCATATGTACTGGTTGGACAATTCTGCCATCGGCGGGCCATAACAAATGCTTCTGGAACTGACCGGGGACAGTATATGATTTGGAAGTGTTAAAGTTTATGCCAAAGAAGGAGGCCTTCCAGCAGGGACACAAACACACATGAAAGATACTTGATACAAAACACTCACAGTACCGAGATCTTCACATGTGGAGGACAAGAATTTGGATTTTTTCTGTTCTTTCCAAATGGGTTTAGAAAATTAAGCAGACAGGAGCTCATTTGTTCATTTTTCTCTGATGATTTTTTTTGTGAAGCGTTCCGTTTAAATGGAGATCACACGTGCTCACTACTTACACTGCACACTACAAAGAATAAAAGGGTGTCAGACACACCTTTATCCTTGGCCGGGTTGATGCACTTGTGGAGACGCCAGTGTTGACTGCTGCTGGAAACCTGGACAATGTGGAACTCACGCACACCAGCTTCACTCTGGAAGCCGAGAGGAGGACGATTGAACACAGTTTGAACGATGATAGGTGGTTCAACTTGAGAGCAAAAGCTACATGTAGTGGGAATGTGCGTGGCAAGCTGTTTATCTCACCGTATTGATGTTCTCCACGTCAATAAAGACCAGCGGTCCACCAGCGCCTTCGTTTTCCACACTCTGATGGGGAGGAATGCTGCTGCGGCTGGCGGAGGCTTGCACACTTAAAGACCGACTGGCACAGATGAACACTGTGTGACGTAACACCCGATGACTTCCCATGGAGAGAGAAGAAACACAGACAGGTGATGGAGATGCCTACACATGCAAACTAGACTTCAGCTTACAGTCACTGTATCACAGTTTGTTTATAATAAGTCATTACAATTTGTTTTCTAATTGCAAAAATCATTTTTGGTTTTTAGGTTTTTTTTGCTGTTCAGGTTATCACACTTCAATCAGGATACAATGTGGAAATGCCAAAAGTCAGATTTGGGCTGCGAGTCTCAACAAGGTCTTAGATCAGGCTTCGCATCAGGCTGCTTGTGTCCCTCCCCGACACAATCACACTCAGATATGCAATGCCATGTTTAAGAGTTCAGCTCGAGCTAAGATGACAAACAGTGATCCTCTGGTCAACAAAAAAAGTACAACCATTTCAGATGAGAAACAACAACAAATAGGATTTGTTATGTTGCTGTTTGCTCCACATGGAAATACAGCCAATGTGTTTAACCACCTGAAATGTAATCACTAAGTGGCCTGTGCCCGAGCAATAAAGGAACAAAGAGAGAGAAAGAGAGAGGCACAGTGAGAGAAATGGTGTTAAAAAATTGTGATTATGAATTTTGCCATAATTGAGCTGCCCTACTGCATTAGTATCATTTTTTAAAAAGAAAAAAATAAAAA
>JAQFJA010000021.1:61796-74507 GCA_029874485.1 Naso brachycentron
GAGGAATCAAAGTTGATCTATACGCTTCATTCCGTCACATACTTGCATTATTTTCCCAGCATTCTGCTGTTAGATTCAAGAGACACAAACAATCACAACCTGCTAAAAAAGCTGCACTTCCACATGATCAAAATTTCAAATTTAACCAAGAGAATGTCATGTCAGCACCTTACCATTTTTGTCTCTTCAGGACCCAAACGAAATTCAGGAATGACCTCATTGGTAACAATGTCCTCTTTCTGTGTAATCTGCAAGAGTGTGAAGATAATGAAAAGACCATAAACATAAAACCATGAACCCATCTTGTCAGTGTATCTACCAACCAAACTAAATAAAAATCAGAATCTCTGTCGCCCACCCCTTGTGCCAGCGTCTCTTCATTGGTGATGACCAACTCCTCAGCTGTTTTCTGCTTTGATGAAGGAGCACCATCATCCACAAACCTCCAGAGGAGTGAGAGGTTGGACAGAGTCAGAGAAACCTTCAGAGGGTTCCTGAACGTCACCTCCACTATGATTGGTTCTGCAGAGAAAGGGAAAGGGAGATGTACACTTAACCGTCCAATTTCTGTGCAACTGTGACATGACGGCTCATTTCATTGTTCTTTATACTATGGCAAGCTCTGTTAAAGCTGTATGACAAAAAACCCTGAATCTTTAGTACTATGGTTTAGACTAAGAGTAAGTAATCTAAGTACCATTGACTGTATCTACCGAGGATGTCTTACCCTCCATCACAGCAAGCGGGTGGCGCATGTTGTCTGTCTGGCTGTTCAGGCAGCACTGGGTGGGCTGGAAGTTTACTGGAATGATTCCTCGGTTGGCAGCAGCCACAAGCTGCTCTTCCAGGTGGCACCACATGGCTGCCAAATCCTGGTCATACTCCTGGTCCAGGGACACATGAGTGGCCGCCTGCTTTTCTCCTGCACACAATAACACAAGAAATAAAAATCAGTGATTAGTTGCTCAACAGGGCTGAACAGCACGAGCATTTCACTCGAATTTGCAACTAAAAACAGACATGTTCAAAACCCCAACTGCAAAATATAATTGGGGGAACGTGTGCGACTAATAAATTCAACAGCTCATTTCATTTTAACAAGTCACTGGTTGTTTTTCCCAGTTGTCTTGGAAGCAACAGAAGTCACGGTGCTGAATCGCTGAACCAATGCTGAAAAAAATCACGTGATCAACTTTTTAGTGGAGAAGCCTCTAGCAGCACCTTCCCTCCAGCTCGCGATCACATGAAACGTAGTGAGCCTGCTGAACCCAAAATTATGAAAACCATCAGATAACAACAAAAGGGCTAATTGGACTTTTGGGGTTTTGTCATTTTGAGACACAAAATTGCTCGTCAATCTGTATGTTAAAGTGATTTTGTCACAGAGATGTCGGTATATTTGAAGTTTATGTTCCTTACAGCTTGTTTACGACATGACAGTACACTTATGGACGGAGCTCCATGCTCATGTGATATTTGGCACCTGGTGTGTGTGAGGGGGCAGAAAGGAAGAAGCAATGAGAAAAAAAGAAAACAAAGGTAAATTCAAAATGTTGTAAAGCGAGAAGGAAGAAATGACCATGGTAAGGCACAAAGGACACCCGCTCCAGTGTTCTAAAGAGAATGCACACTGGTGTTGGATGTGCGTTGGTAAGGGCGATGAAGACTAATGCCTTTCCTTTCAGTCAAGCTTGGAAAAGATCACAAACGACCGCTCAGTGCGTTACCTTTTGCAAGGCGACGTTCGTGCCCAAAGTAGACCCTTGTGGCCGAGCTGTGGATGCAGGGCAGAGGCAGCTGAGGAAGGCTGAATTCATTTCTCCCTACCACACTCTGAAAAACACAGAACTGGGTTATTGGTGTCTCAAATTATATTTATGCCTGTAAACACATTTTTATTTTTAGCTGTTTCCCCTCATGTAATCAAATTACCTATCTACACAAAGTGCTGTTTTACTTCAAAAAACCAAAGGTAAGGTCAAACTTTGAGCAGTCTGGTTCACAGACAACAGTCCGACACAGATACAATATGCAGTAACAGTAAAATCAACACAGCACCCTAGTATCAATATGAATGAGCCTAACACTTGTTAGTCTTGTTTCAGATGGTTTTGATGTTTTGAAACTGTATCTCCAGCAAAAGCAGCTACAGTGATCGGCTCACATTTTTGGAAAAAATCAGTTAATTGTGGAATAATGCTGGAAGGAAAAAAATACATTAATCAGTTCAAGACTTGTAAGGGGAGTAAATGACACACCAAAAATAGTTCTGCAGAGAAATATCGACTGAAGAGCACAGCATTGATTAACTGCCTGTGATTGTTTTCTCTCAGGTGTGTAGTTAATGATCCACACAAAGTTTATTTTTTCTTGCAAATACAAACTGTAGTTACCTTGTAAACATAGAGATATTCTCTGAGAAAGGCGCCCTGCTGTGTGGCCGTCTGCCTGCTCTCATTCGTCAGTATCTGTGTGAAGGCTGTTACAGCATTCTCTGGTTGGCTGAGAGTGAAGGACTGACGGCCAATTGTGAAGTTGATGTGGTCCTCTGCCAAAGACCAGCCCCTGTCCTTGTACACCTGCATGGCTTGGCAGTAACAGCGTAATGCATGCCTCCTCTGCATGGAGAGAAATTTAAGAGGGTGAGAGGGAAGGAAAGAAGAGCACAAAAGGAGAAACAAGAAGAATCCAAGAGGAGAGTCAGGAGCAAACATTTGAAGATGATGCACCATTTCTCTGGTATAAACTCACTTAAAGCTCAAGGGCACCACTGTAAGGTTAGACAAGCTAGATCAGGGTTGGAGGAAAGGCTCACCTGTCCTGCTTTGCTGAAACGATGACCAGCCAGGATCATGTGAAAGGCAAACTTGCGTACCATGGGGTTACGCATATTAATAAAGCAGTGGGCCGCCTGTTCCAACAGCAAAGCACTGCGCAGGTCAGACTCCTGGACAAAAAGTAAAACAAAGGTCCAAACTGAATGAAAGCAACAACATGTAGCCTCTGACGTCCTATGACTGTTCTGTCTGTCTGCAGCCTTTTATTCAGCCAAGCTGTCACCAGCAACGACCCGCTGCTGCAGCTGCAGCTTCAGTCTACAGTCAGCCTACATGTTGCTTTCAGGAACCTCCATGAATCACAGAGTTGAGGCAGAGAAGTCGTAGGACATCAGAAGGAAAACCAGAGGACATTTTCTCCATAAAATATGATCCAGTTTTACTAAAATTGCTGTTTTGTGCAACATATTAACGTGCATCATTTAGTTTCATGTTCGAGGCAGGTCACGGTCAAAAATATATATGGTTGCTTTAATTTGCCGCATACTAAACAACACAACATCAGAGGCTGCTTTGCCCGCAAGTTGTCTCCATCACACCACCCTGGCCTGTGCTGCAGGCCCACAGAGCCGAGCACACGACTCTAGCAGGAGGAGGGGAAGCCAAATCGTGTTTTACATCAGTGATGCTTGGTGCTTTACACGGACAGAGTTGATGGTGCAGTTTGTACCATGAGTGTAGCATGTAGGACTACAAATAATTTTAAAAGATGTAATTTATCACTGTTAATTTATCATTAACACATCAACACAACTTATCCACATTTCACCCGTGTGTGTGCAACGTGTGACATGTTAAAAAAGGTTGAGCGTTTCCTCACCTCGCTCGTCATCTTAATGAGGAGCGTTGCAGCCTCGGAGTATTTGCCCTGACTCTTCAGTATCTCAGCACTGAGTAAAGCGCAGCGCTCAGCCAGCACACTGTTCCTGTAGAGGGCAGAAAAAAAAAGATGCTGTCAGGATGAAATCTCAAGTATGGTTTGACCCTGTGTGGTCAATGTGCTAAGATGTGGGCAAATTGTTCCAGTCTATGATAGAGTCTATAATTCCTAAATATTAAATGTTTATCTGTCATTTTTTTAATAGAGCTCCCAGTAACATTTGTTCTTAAAGCTGAGGTCAGCAACATCTGGAAATCAAGCTAGCTGCCGCACGAGATTCCCAAGGAGCAGAGCTACAAGTCGACCGCCACAGAGAAATGCACTTCAACTGCTGTCAGACTGTGAAAATCAAACACTGGCAACAGACCATTTAACCAACTGTAAGTCGCAGACATCCACATCTGTGGGAACTGTAAAAGCCGTCCAGCCCAAAATGTTACCATCTCAAAAGCCACAGACACATGAGGAACTGGAACTTTTTTAATATATTTAGTATTTTGACCTACTTATTATTGCAAATTAATCATCAAAATTGATGTTTTGACGTACTGAAACTTTCATTTGTGTGAACAATCAGAGATTCCCTTTGCTAAGCTTCTCAGTGGCACTGCAGAGGTGACTTTGAACTGAAGACACCACCAGGAAAAATAAAAAATAAAAGATGCAGTGAGCTCATACTTGCAGACATCTCTGTAGGTCTGTATCGCTGTGTCCATGTAGTGTGCTGGATATGGTCTGGGAGCTCCAGCCTGCAGGAAGGCTGACACTGCAGCCATTTCCTAGAGATGGAACATGATGATGAGTAATCAAGAGAGGAAGAGGGGCAGAATAGAAGGGTTGAGTAAAAATGATTGTGTAGCAGTAAGAGTGACTTTATGTGACTTTTGAAAAAAGACAGACCAGATTTGTTGTTTGTTAAAATGTTCAAACTCAGGTGGACAGTAGAGTCCACACTACAACTATGACGACAAAGACAATGATGGACAACATCGTTCTGATCACTTTCACAGCGATTTGATAAACGACAGAAACGCTGACAGCCAGCCAATCAAAATCATAGCACATATGAAGATGTGCTCTTTCCCACTTATGCCACAAGGGGGAGTATACCATAAGTTAGCGCATCTGTCAGTAAACATGGCCGGACTTGAACAGATGTGTTACAACGTTTATGTATTTTGCAGAATAGATGCAAAGGAAAAACATTATAATTTACAACAAATCTTTATTCACCTGTGCAAGACAACTCGTGCTTTATTGTCCACAGGATCCACATGATTGGATTTAAAACTGTTCAGGTGAGAGCATCTTGTGAATCGGTTTGTACAGCAGGTGTCAGTTGGATAAAGGGAAATATTAAGCTAGCGGTAACTGATGGCATTGAAACGTTTTATGGTCTAACATTACTCTAATCACTCAGTCTCAACTAATGTGGTATACAGCTAATTAAACACTTATAGCGTAACATCAGGCTGCCAATTACACATTAACAAAGGTCATTTTGGTGCTAATGGAGTATCCAAAGTGTGCTCTGTGCCGCTGTTTACAGAACGATATCGTTCATCAATGTGGATGCTCGTGCTGGTGTTTGGTGTGGACGGCCCTGAACTCATACAAAAGCAACGTTTGAGATTCTCGCTTGTCAAAGGGAAACTGTAAACTAAAGTGTTAGCTTCTTCTGACTCACGCCTAGCTGCAACGACTCAGCGTTGTGAGTGCAGTTAAAATGCCTTGAAGTAAACAGCAGCACTGAAGTGATCAGATTCAGGCACTGAGAGTAAACTGCAGCTGCTGCTGTTGTGCTGAATGTGAAGATCAACAGACACATCAAGTGGTTTTACAAACATGAAAGAAGCCAAATCTTGCAAAAGAAGTGGCGCTGAAATTCTGCTGACATGGCGACTTCTGTTTTCTCTGTCACACTAACTCCATTAAGTCAGCTCAAGGAATGTGCTGACCATGCACTTCTGTCTGACGACCAACTGCTGACTGTGCTGCATCTCGTTTGTGGAACAACCTTTAGTTCATCAGAGCAGAGTTTTATCGTGCAACAGTTTCCTCTCGTTTGGACTCCAGTTCTCTCTGCAAAATTTGTGTGCCAAAGTTAACCAAAGCTGAACTTAGCAAAAAAAAATATTTTCTCTAAAATTTCACTGCTGTACACATTTGTGTAACTGAACTCTAAAGTTGCAGAAAGTACCACCTTCACTGTTTTCTGGGAAAGTCAATAAAAATCAGATATACAAGCACAAAGCTAAAGAACTTTGACTCATGACGAGGGCCCGACTGATATATCTGTTGGCAAATATTTTCAGCAGATATTGTCGCCGATATATCAGTATTAGGGTTGTTCAGTTTAAACGGTTTTCCATTTAACCCCAGCGTCAATCACTACCCGTTTGGGACTAATTAGGGCACGCTTAAATGTGCATGTTTCATTTATTTATGTATTTATTACAACCGCATGTTGAACTGGAGAAGTTATTTTTTAAGGGCTCTACACATGATCAGCGGTAAAACCGCTTTGCGCTGGCTGCCATATTGTTTTTCTATGGAGAGGCCAACACGGCCGGACTTAGCGACACCGCTACCCTCAGTGATGCGCACCGCTCAGATTTGCCCCCCCCTCACTTTGACCTAGTTTGCCGCTGACCTTTCAAAGTGCAACCAATGAGGTATCAGCTGTGTGTGACCAGAGACGATCTGGAAGCAACGCATACATGCAGAGGAGGGAGAGAAAGACGGTTGTGATGTAATAACATTTCATGCACACAAACTTGTTATGGTCGATTTTTTTTGCTGGTGTATAATTAGTGTGACAAGTGCAAGAGCTCTCTTAGGAGATAAACTTAAATACATAGCAGGTCATGTAAAGCAGAAAAAAACCATCTATTCTGAGTTTGTCACCCCACAGAAAAATGTGTCATTAACCACCCAGCCAAATCTGAATGATTAAAGAGTTGCCAAGAACAAAAAAAAGGTTTAAAAATCATGGAAAATCAAGCAGTAGACGGGAGAGCGTGGAGCAGGATATTTGGCTGATGTAGGTTTTTAAACTGACTTCAATTCAACACATTAGAAAAATCAACGGACGAAACAACAAATAGCACTAAAACTGACGTAATTTCATCTGATGAAATCGTACCTTCCAACCTCAAGACTTTGAAAATCTGGAGGATGTTTTGAGGGGGGCAAAATAACAAAACCATAACAACTAGACAGCAAGACAAATTAATTCACCTCTCTGGCATGAACGTGCACGAATCCCTGGGATACATAAATATACACCATTTACATTCATTACACTCGTGTTTTACCTCTCGCAGAGTATGCACACACCATCACATCAGTGCTGGTGCACAACCACTGACTTTCTCATGTTTGTCAGTCTCCAGATTGTGACTCACGTCAGTGAGATCCTCATGTTTGTCGAGCATGAACATTTTTCTTCTTTTGTCAGGTTTTCTTTTAGCAAACTGAAAGTTAATTTAAGTCCTAAAAATAGATAAAGTAATAAATTGTTTCTTTCTGTTCATAGTCTGATTACACAACACTTGACTGGATATCACTAAAAAATAAAAGCTGTTCAATGTGGAAGAGAAATATCTGACATTTCAACCAAGAAAGTCACGTAACAGGACCAAAGAACAGTGATATGGTCGAATGTGGTGTCTTTTGTAATTGATACGAGTTTTAAAAATGCTGAATTTATATGGTGAAAAGTAGCTTCCATCTGTCTGTCTGTGCCGAAGCTTTGTGGCAGCTCCTGCCAATGCGACAGCATCCGTCCTTGGTGGCAGCAAGCAGGAAGTTCCCACTGAACTTCCCACATTATGGTGATAATGTAAAGTGACTTCAGGCGGAAAACGTGTTTGTCTCTTACCACAATGAATGGTGGGTCAGAATCTCAATCACAACACAACAACAGCTATGTGATTATTTAACAGCTTGAGGAGACATTTTTGGATTTTAGCTGTCAATCAAATACCATTATTAAAGTCAGCGAGTAATGGGGTGGGTCATATAGGAGTGGATCTGGACGATTCGTCTACGATGAACGTGGGCGTTTTCTCTTCCTCCTTGGCATATCTTCTGGTGTTATTTTGTTTTTTAAAAAGATATCCCAACGCAATAAAAGCATTTCTCTCTACACTGGGTATTTATCAGGAGAGATAATAGAATTTAGAATCTGATGGTCAAAATGACCACTCACAGAATTAATAGTGGAAATTTTGGCTCCTCTAGTTTTAAGGCTTTAACTCCACAGTGCAGTTCTGCTTGTTTATCAGCCTTTTCACACGTTTTCACCAATCGTGTTCTAACACATATACTGTAAGGGTTTCACGACTAGCAAATTTTACTGGTTGCCAAGTTTTTCAAAATAGTAGTCAACTAGTTGTTATGTAACAAAGATGCACAAAGAGGAGTTCAATGTAAACTGTATTTATATTGCAGAGGGTCCAAACACTCCACTGTGACATGTCCAACTATGCAGGATTACATTTAATAAACTACCAATGTGGCTCTTTTAAACAAAAAAATGACAAAATAAGCAGCTGTCATCAAAGAGACGGCGTCCACGACTGTTGCCTACGACGCAGACGAAACCTCTAATAATGTGCGTTAAGAAACAAAACTTTGAAATCACTTCACACTGACTTTAAGATTTGGGTTGGAGAATTCTTACTGTCAACACATGATCCTGAAAAGGAGAGATGAAAAGGTGTGTGTGTGTGTGTGTGTGTGTGTGTGTGTGTGTGTGTTCTCACCAGGGCCCCTGCAGCATAGAGCATGGCTTGGTCTGACAGGAAGTCTTTCTTGGCAGTGTGGTAACAGCTGTAGGCCAACTCGTAGTGCTGAACCAGAAAGCAAAGGTCAGCCATCTTCCTGATTTGCAGCTCAGGGGCTTCTGGGGGATATCTGACATCACAGAAATGATGATCAAGCCAACAATGTATACAGTGTTATGGTGTAGCATGATGTCACATGTATAAACACATCGGAGCATTTTTTGAATGTTCATGTAAATTATGACGGGAGCTTACAGAAGGCCAAAGGTGCTCTTTGGTTCACTGATGCTCTTTTCTGGGACTTTACCTCCACCGAACCACTTCTTGGTCGCAGAGAACAGAGACCGACTCAGACCTTTTCTGGAGACAAGCTGTGGACAGAGAGACACATCATGTGTCGAAGTGTTGAAGTGTTGGGACGAGCTCAACAGCACCAGTGAAGCTGAGCTGACTAGAAAAGAGCTCCTGCTGCTCTCATGAGCTATGAGGGTTTCACTGCAGCAATACTATGTGCAAATGCGTGCGGAGGTTTGCAGATTCTGTGCCTCACTTCACATGAGCATATATGCGTGTTCACTATATGTGTCGACAGATTGCTGGTCTGTAAGCAGCTTGTTAAACTCGGGACATTAATTAGTAACCTGAGTTTGTACAAATGGACTTTTTTTCAACTTCTAAGCTGATATCGGGGGACTTGAGTATAATATACAAAAAGGTAAAACAATTTTTAAAAATTAAAATTACACAACCTCTGAAACAAGTCATGCATGGCCCTGTTTCTGCCTGGTATCATCATCCGTCCTGAGTGATCCGATCACTAGTGGACAGTTCTAAGCACATCTGTCCCCCTTCGTCATGTGTCTCCACATGCATCTCCAGTGACCACTTGTGATCAGAGCTCACTCTCCCGCTCTATACGCACATAAACGTGTACATTAGTTCCTCTGGTAAAGACAAAATGCCTTGTTGTTTTTTACCTGCGGTAGTAGGGTTGTGCCAAATTGTCTGTCAGCAATTGAAGGGACTATGAGCAATAGCTTTTTTTTCTAGCCGATGCAATCGGAGGGTGTGTGCATAGAAAGTGTGTGGTGAAGAGAGAGAAAGAAAAAAAGACAGAGAGAGAGAGAGAACTTTTTATAGTCATGCTTTGCTTTTTAACTTGGAGTGATCCCTGACTTTATTAGGCTGACATGGGTTAAAGGTTATAACTGCATAATTACAGTTAGTGTTAGATAGAAGCCTAATTAATTAATATCTAACCCCGCGACATGCATCGCCTCTGCTGAAGACTCGCAGCATCTGAACAGGAACAGAACGTGGAATCTGATCAGTTTTATATCATGACTTGAAAAGCACCGAGTGACTTGCTTTGCTGAATTCCGTTAGTTTATAATATGACTGAACAGCCTCATCATTTCCATGAGGCTGTTCAGTCAGAAAGTGAGGGATCATAAGTATTAAACTTGCCATTTCATCATCGCGGCGTAGCGAAGGTCAGGCTGCTGTATGCAGCTACCACGGTTTATATTATGCTAATTATAGACCTTAGACCCTATGTGCAGAGTGTTTTCCACGGACCCGAAATATACAGACAATAATTTCACTGATCAGTCCATTATTGAGCTTCCTATAATTTTCCTGTCAGCTCTCACTGGGATGAAATGAATGTACACTGGGCAATTCTAAATGTGTTGGGAAAGCAGCTGTAGCTCCCCGAAGGAGCCTGTCGCCCTGGCCAGAACTGGCTGGACGTCTTCTGGCTGGATCACTCAGGACGGATGATAACACCAGGTGGGAACAGGATCTATAACTTGTATATTCAAATCATTAAAAAAATGCCTTGAATACCTAATTAAAACTTGTAATAGAACAAAGCTCTTTAACCACGATCAAATACAATGAGTGTCAAGACTTCGAGTTGTACCTGGTCATTAAGCTGTCTGATGTTTTTCTCTATGTGTGGCAGCAGGCCTCTAAAAGTGAACTCTTGAATGAACTGTCTGATATGGTCGTGGTCATTCAGGGTCAGACAGGTCCCGTGGCTCCCTGCTCCCCCCGCCACACTGTCTGGATCTCTTGCACCTCTCTTCAAATCCGTGCTGACAGCACTGTGGGCATGCAGGCTTCCTGTGCTGCTTGGAGTGTCCAGCTGGAGAGGATGGCTTACCGGTCTGTCGGACACGTCATCTGGTAGGAAACAATATCAAAACTGAGCTATCGTAGCGTACAGATGTGGAATACACATACGTGTGTACACATACGCGTATGTATGTGTGACTGACCTGACTGTTGGCAGTCCACTCCGTCTGCAGTGATCTTGTTCTCCACACTAACACTGTTCACAGTCGGTGAAACATCTTCAATAATATCCTGTAATGAAGGGTCACTGTGTTCACACCAGGTACATTACTGACACAAGACACGACAGACTCGTCCCCTGGCTGATTAATGTCAAGTGTTTTCTAGAGACCCTGCGAGTACGGCAAACGACGAACATCACCGCTCCAACAGATAACGGTAGTCTGTATGAATCTAACGGTTTACTATGAAGTAAGATTAATAGGTAAACTACATATGTTCAGCCTAAGCCAGAGTCTTCTGTGTGATGAAGGTGGGTCTCCTAACCTGGCTAGATCACCACAGTAGTACAGTAACCCACGTAGTTGCTCCAGACCAGAGGGCTGTTGCACAAAACCTAAATAGCTGATTAAGCTCAGATTTTTCAGTTATCCTGGCCGAATTAACCTTGACTTGGTTCTATGAAAGCAGAAGTGCGTAGGTTACCATGGAGATTCCTTCTGTGTAGCTAGCCTGCTCCAGACCAGGCTAACAGCTAGGCTTTATTAATTAGTCATTTTGGCTCAAACTCTCCCGTGTAAATATTCAAGTATTGTGTAGAACTTAACCTGGTATTACTTGCCAGTGAATAATAACTTATCAACAAACTCGAAATGTCCAAATTTCTTTTTCTGTAACCAAAGAAAATTTTTTCGGAGTTAAAGTTTACTGTTGCTGTAGATGTACATGACACTGGACCGCGGTCAGTCGCTGCATGTAGAGACAGCTACAAGCTCACCTGGTTATGCAGGTTACTCTTGTGCAGGTATTGACTCCAGGGGTCTGGAATCTGTTCATCGTCTTCGGCTGACAAAGTGCGAGAGTTCAATTTCAACAGGTAGCAGCCCTGAGCTCCATACCTCTGTTTCATGTCGTCATACACCGAATCTGCCCTGGAGAGGAGGAAGCAACGCTGATCAAACACAAATCAGCCTCTTCGTACTAAAACCCACCCCACACAACAGCAGCACCCATTACTGCTAATTCTTTAGTTCAGTTCTGGGTTGACAGTTTTTTTTTTAAATTGATAACGTTGACTCTGGAATGGTTTTAATTGGGTTTTTAAAGACATTTTCACTGACACTGTTTAATTTTCTCTACTCATGCATTGATGCCTTTTAAACTAAGTAGCAACTAAAAGGACAAAAACAAAAACAAAACAAAAAGCACATTCAGGGTTTCCAGCAGTGGTTTACAGTTTAGGCTGTTGCCAAGACAACATCCAACCCCCCCTTTAATGACCATTATATCAGTGTTGCCAGCAATATCAGTTTATTTCAATACACATCAATACTGAAGCCTGGTTCCAGGCCACTATACGACTAGCTGGTTGTAAAAAGCAACTTTCTGAGAAGTTTAAAAAATTTTCACCTGGAAGCGCTCAGAGCGGCCTCACAAAAAAAGGTGGAGCGCTCAAAAAAAGAGACACTTGGTGGACACAGGCCCAAGTTTACCAAAGCACCTGAAGGACCGAGACGCCAAACTGCGCAGCTAAAGAACTCTGAGCGGTTGGTGATCGTTCATCTTTTAACGTAACTGAAGCATTAAACGAGTCGACCGTGTAACCTGCATTTGACAGGTGATTTAGTTTGTTTCTTTCATTTGGGACGAATGTTGTACTGAGTTACATTGTGATACAGTGAAATACTTTTCAGAAAAATGAATTTTTGGTAAGACACTTGAACAAATTGGCCACAGTTGTCTGAAGAGGAATTTGTTGATGTTTTCAACCTGCAGCCAGCCCCCAACTTAAACTAAAGAATCTCCTGCAGGAAACACTGATATTTGTACACAGTTCTTTAACAGAGAAATGACACAAAATGCAACATTTCAGTAATTTCACACATTTGCACGAACACTGAAACCA
>JAQFJA010000021.1:97436-111179 GCA_029874485.1 Naso brachycentron
TGCTGTGGTGGCGCTGGCTGAAGTCGACGCACTTTTTTGTGTCTTTTGCTCCTTAATGACTTCGTCATAGACCACTTTATGATTGATCTTCAAATGGTTCTAACACCACTTCTGCCTGTTGTGCAGTGTACCATCAAGGTTTATGAGCAGTGCAATTTTCAACATTACCAACAATCTCTTCTTTCTTAACAACAATCTCTTACAGAACTGGCTAACTCTCTGTTTGCTAAGCTGCAGCTCTCAACGTGCCCATGCTTGTAATGCTTTTTACCATAACCTGTGCTATGGTTACAGCCATGTTGGCGTTGGTGACGTAAATTGTGTGAGACGAGAGACGTAGATCACTGAGCAGTTTCACAACAACTATCTTCGCGACAAACTGTGACTTTATAGATTTATAAAATTTTCTTTTAAAATGACAAACATCAGATTTGAGAATTAGAGCACAATGTTCATTGGAGCAAAAAAAAAAAAAAAGTCTATGTTAATTGACTGCTGTACAACTTTATTTCCAAAATAAGGTCCCATGGGGTCCACCGGAAGAGGAGTGACTTGGCCTCTGTATTCGTTGTTAAAGTTTTCCCAGATAGCTAACAAAGTTAGCCTAGCCACGTTACCACAAGACTTAAGAGCCGACAATTAAGCTTCCTTTACTCACTGGGACGAATATTTCCGTGTGCTACAGATGACAAACAACATAAAACACGTTAGAGCTCTTGTTGCTGAACCAAGCCGAAAGAACCGGATCAATTAAAAGAGCTGGAATATTAAGAGATGTTGTCTCTTTGAATAATGTTCTCCATGTCCAGGATAACTCAGACATGTAAACACTACCTTTCAGTCAAGGAAACGCCATTCATTCCCAAAATATACACTCTCCTCCAGCAGTGTATCCAGATAAGGTGTTTGTGTAACACAGAGGAAGTTAATAAGTCCCCCAAAGGAGCTTGCTAATGGTACAACCAAAGAGAAGCTGTAAAGACACAGATAGCAGATGAGAAACATGGCAGTAGTGGAACAACAGTGCTATAAAATCATAACTCCCCAATGTTATGAACCACTAAGTAATTAAAAAGAACCATAACGGCTGAAAATGGCATTGTGATAAGAAAGCTTTTTCATTTTAAAGAAACTATGTAACGTCTGAAGAGTTTAAATTGCACCAACTCAACTCCATTCTTCAAACCTCAGTATTTAAAACCACGAGAATGAGATTCAAAATCAACTATCTTTCTCCAGAAGTTACACTGTGTTGCTTGAAAGGTTTAAAATAGTTTTACTCGTTATTTATTACACTGGCTCCATCTTGACGTTTGGTCAAACTTTGTAAAGAAATGAAAGATTTTTCACTGCATTGATGTTTGTGTTAATACTAAAGTGCTCTTGGTATTTTTGTGTCATGCTCAGTGAGGTGGTGAAGGCCAAGGTTTGCCCTTGAATGGGCAGTGGTGGAAGACCCAATGTGTGTGTGTGTGTGTGTAAGAGAGAGAGAGAGCGGCAGCACGAAAGGTGTAAAAATACCATACAGCTCCAAGATAAACCCTCTCTCTCACGGTCTGACATTTACAGAGGGCTGGAGCGTGGGAGCATGTGAGGGGCTTGCCCTGTGAATGTGTTTCCATACACACCGTGTCTACGTATGTGTATGAGGTTTCCCTCCACCTGAGAGAAAAGCTCCATTGATTTATGCTGGTGCTCCTGTCCCTGTGTCAAGTGTTGACCAGGGTCAGGAGGAAACTCTGGGATTTTCCACAGATATATAGTTGTCTATGTGTGCCTGCGTGTGTTTGCATGTTTTCCATGTTTGCATAGAAATGTGTGTCATTTTAAACTGTGCGATTCATGCATAATTGAGAAGGGAAATCTGTTTTCATGCTGTAGCGCTTGAGAAGATGATCCTATGTTCACCCCTTTTGGTACTGGATTACTCCAAGCTCTGATTACTTCTGCACTTAAATGCCATGGCATGGACAGTCAATGCAGAAAAAAAGCAGCCATCTTGGACTTTGTTCTGATTCAAACCACTAAGGAGATTTTAAAAAACATAATAAAAATATTTCAGTCAGGATAATAAGAGTAAAAAAGAGAATTACAGGTTTGGAGCTGAGATCGAATTCATTGTGCACAGAAAAGTTATCTTTGGCACTTAGACCCTGCAGGAAGATCATCTAGGAAGCAGCTTGATGGATTAGATGCTTCCTATGTGAAGAAGACTTCACCGGAGCCTGGACACTGGTGGTGGTGAAGAGGAATGATGCTTCATGCCGTAGAAACTTCAGATTGAAAGGTTTGATTGAAGATGGCCAGTTTCTTGATTGAGGGGTGGAGGTGGGCTGAGCAAAACTTTCTGGGATGACAGCTGAATGACAGCAGAGAGGGAGCACTTTGAAATTTGACAGCTAACGACTGATTGGTTAAAAGAGACAGGGTGGCAGATTGTGACTGGATGAAAAGGATGATGAGTGGTGGAGCGTAATGGTGGCGGGAATACATGGTGTCTTAGTGGGCATGTGCAAAAATATATTCTCCCCGACTAAATTTTCGTGAAGCTTAATTTAGTTGCACCGAGCATCGCAAGTCATGAGAACTTGAAATTTCTCTGCACCACTTATTCGACGAGATTATTAATTTGTTACTGGGTCGAGGTAGTTTAGTTTGGGTATTTCCCGACATTTGGGCAAGTGATCAGATATGAGCAGGGGTGGACTGGCCATCTGGCATGCAGGGCACTGTCCTGGTGGGCCGATGCCCAATGTGGGCCACTCTCTGAAGATGACTTTGAATTTTTGTACTGAAAACCTCCTTTTTCATTCTATTATGCATGTATAGCTGTCAGTTTTAGTCCTTGTGTTCCAACTCTGTGCTTTACTCGTTAGCTGTGATCGAGAAATCCGACTCTCCCTTGTAGTATGCATGATTAAGGGGGCTGCAAGAATGGTGTACTCGAAGGTGGTGTCAACCGATTATGTAGTGCCAGGGCTGATTTTTTGTCCCAGCCCACCCCTACCTGTGATACTCTCAGAGCAGCATCTTTACGACAACATCCACCCCGCTCTCTCTGTTGGTCCTGATGACACACACACACATTTTAATGTGCTGGGCACTGTGTCATCCCTTGTTTAAAGGTCAGGCCTCTAGTGACATATTACACAGACATGAAGATCATTCTCACTCACAGCCTGCAGTGTGTTGATGTCTTCCTCTCATTTTTGTGTTCATCCTTTGTGTCATGATGTAACAATACATTTGTTCCTTGAGAAAGATAATGATAAACTTCTCAAAATATTACCTTGGTTGCATTTTAAGTTTGCATGCTAGATAGTTGTGAGTGCCTGTGTTCATCGGCCACCTGCTCTGGATCATTATGTCTTGTAGTAGTGCACAATAGTGTTTCATTGTAATGACCTGATGGACTTTAAACCTTGTGGCCACTAAAGTAAGTTGCAGCCACTGTTCAGACCATCAGTCACCAAACTTCCTGTTACAGGTGTTGAACACTGACCTGCTTTGTGTCAAACCTTTGATAAATACTCTGTCTTCTTTACGATCAGTTACAAAATCTCTCCCAGTCCTCCCCAATTTTTTGAGTCACATCAGCCACTGGATGAGATCCAGGATGTCAGATAACTTTCCCTGAATTCAGCTTCTACTGAGTTTATTTTTAAGCCAGTAATTCACTTTTCCCATTTGTCAAATACGTCTTACAGCTAATATAGCTCCAATTTCATAACCTCTCTAATCTCTGCAAGCACATGGAGGTAACATGCACATGGTTAAAATGCAGCTAGCAAGCTAACGTTAGCTTTAATTTTTACATATAACATGTTTTGATGACGCCACTGTGCTGCTAATAGTAATCACTATTACAATGCTACTGCAAGGGCGACTTATGACTTCTACATTTTTTAAAAATTACAGAGGGAAATTAAACCGTCTCCGAGATGCAGAATTTATGAATAAAAATAATTAGCAGAGAGTTTTAACTGTTCATTGCCAATGTGACCACACCCAACCCCAAATCCAATGTCCTGAATTTCACCAAATCATCCGGTCACCCTAGCTGGAGATGGACCCACTCACTATCCACAAATCAGCAATGCAAAAGAGAAAAACATCAGTCTAGATTTTGTAACCAAGAAAAACTTTTATTGAACGACAGATTAGTCCTTCTTTGCAGCGGCCTTCCTCATGGCAGCCAGTACGTTGCTCAGCTCCTCTCTCTTTCTCTTAGCGCGGATGTGAGTGCCAATCTGGGGAACAAACACGAAAACATTAGACTGAATCACTTCTACACTCTGTATATGGAGCTTTCGTCCTGCTGAGATGTGCAGTCACTAACATTACACCTGAGTCTCAGTGAGCAGCTGTAGGAACGTGAATACAACTGAACCTCTAAAGGCAGAATTATTTGATTTATAAATCTGTGTAAATCTGTGTGACACATGGTTCTCCATAAAACTGGTTCAATGCAATCATGTTAGTTTCTACAAGTCTATTTTCCACTTCCATAGTTTTCAGTTTGAGAGGATTTAACGGTAAAAGCACTACTATGGCTGATTCGCAGCTCAGCTTTACATTTGCATGCACCTTTAAGGGCGTGAAAAGAAAATAACTCACCCTCTTCTTGATGAACTTCAGGGCTCTCTTATCCTTGGACACCTTCAGCAGCTCCATGGCTCGCCTCTCATACGGAGCAAAGCCACACACCTCACGAATCGTGTCCCGGACAAACTTGCTGTGTTTGGTCAGCCGCTGCAGAACAACAACAAGGTACATTAAGACAAATTCAAAAATACTGGTGTTATTACCATTATTACTCTTTTCTGTGTCCTCTACCCTGCATACCGCTCTGGTTTGTTCAGGTTTTATGAAACTGTCGACTCTATGGATCAAAACTGTGTCTTGTTTTTCTCATCAGTGTTCAAGAATAGTTGTGTGTATTTCTTTTTTCCACAAGTCACAGGACAAAATCAATATCCGCAACATGTTAGTCATCTATACTTTAGGGACTGACCGATTATCAGTTTGTCCGATAACTGGCTTAAATTATTTTCATAAAATTGGTATCAGGTATTTTAATCCACCGGCTGATTAAAAATATGTCCCCTTTTGTAATGCATGGGCTCTGCTGAGCAACATGGCAGCTGCACGTCATTCGGGGGAGTGAGCATAAATTTAAAAAAAAAATTGTTCATATATTTTATGTTACAGAGAGACATTCAAACAAACATATGGTCATTGAAAGGCAGCCTTGTGTTGAGGTTTTAATTGCTGTCAACTTTGGTGCAAAGTTTTAACATTTACTGCGACTGAATATCATCCCCAAATATTGCATATCGGTTTCCTTGACTTACTGATAATCAGTATCTCTAACAAAAACCCTACTACACTTTGAATTCTCTGTCCTAGTGTCTAACCCTGATACAACACCTTGGAAAATAGACATGTGATACCATTTTTGATACCACGGGAAAACTGAACACCAAATTACAGCCGTGAAATTCTGAACTCTGTCTCAGATTCCACAGGCCTGATGGCAAATAATGAGTAAATTTTCATTTTTTGGTGAACTATCCCTTAAAGCAACTTTATAAACTGATGTGAGAAAAACACCAAACAAAAGAGCTCACGGTTTAAACCATTCCCCATGTGATCATCACAACCTGTTCGTCAAACATGTATCTCGTGGTGCAGTTTCATATGTCACAGGGCATTCAATGGAGAGGCTGTCTCATTCATCATGAATTAAATATGTATTGCTTCAAATTAAGGTATTACTTAAAAGGTAGTGCCAAATTAGACATTTTAATTGTATAAAAATACATGCAATGTAAAATTATACCATTAAATATAACTACAGATATTCCTAACTTTCTGTCATGTAAATCTCGCAGAGCCCCGGCAAGCAAAACATTCGCTCAACATGGCGACTAACAATGAACACTTAATGGAGCTGCATAACAGGCCGGTGAATTTCCCATCTATTTCAAGACAGGAATATTTACATCACCTCTCAGTGGAAGAATTTAAAAAATATGTGAGCAAACTGCAAATTTTGGGTACATGCTACCCAGACAGAGCACCTGCTAGACCTTTTCAACCACTGAAAAACAGGGAGGTCCCTGCCAGAGCTTCACTTTGGCGATGTTTACATGTGTCTTGTAACAATCCCTCATCTTACACTGCTGCCAGGATCAAAGCGTACGAAAGTACAGACAGTTACATGTGTTCTGGATGGGTCAGTAATGCTGCTGTTTGGGAGGTGAAGGACAAGAAATTCTTCTGTGTCAAACCAAAGTGCTAAATTTGCTATCATTAATGTCCCCTAACATTGTTCTAGGGGAGGCAATTACAGGGTCACTGTCAAACCACTGTCAGCGTTCAGGGTCATTCAGGGGCAGTACGACATAAATCTAACATTAATCAAAAGACTTTTGTGTCAAATGTCAGGTTAACCAGTTCTACAGTTTAAATGACCAGCCAACAGCAGCCTGGGTTCCTGTGAAGGAGGAAGGTGTGAACTGACAGTTAGCTACTGTTAAACGGAGTGGCAAGGTATGCATCGATGAAGCCTGCATCTGAAACAGCTCTTCGGGATTTTGGCTAAAAAAACCAAAAAGTAGCAATCCAGCAGGAAGGAGCTCTGTGTCACCTGCCAGGTGGGCATGACGTCCTGTGAAGGCTGTGAATTCTGTGGGCCAAAGACCTTTTTTTCTTTTCGCCATGGTATCGAAAGTGGAACTGAGTTTTTATACTAGTGCCAAATCCCAGGTTGTGACCTTATTAACAAAATAAATGATTGCATCATCACTTGAATATGTGCCTTGATTTAAAAAACTGTATTAGAAGTTTTATTTATGTATTATAAGCTACTTAGAACTACTATTAGAACGTTAAACAGGACATAATTCCCTCTTTGTTGCCGTCAATACCTCAACAAATTCTGCCGTCAACCCACTGTGGCCTATTTATTCAATTTTCTCGCCATAATCTAGATTTTACAAGACTTCAATGAACACATTACAATGTTTATTTCACCTAATACTTATTTTTAATGTAACTTAATACAACTTTTATCCCAAATGACAGAAACAAACAAAATCACTCGTCAATTTACTCTGGGATGATATTTAATGCTTCAGTATGAAAAAACTTGCCCAAAAAAAATTTTAAGTTAATTTAAAACTTACTAATTCCTAGCTGTGAAACATTTGGCAAAGCATGAAAAATCCATTTTCTAAAATTTTGTGTCATCTTCAAGGTACTTGTGAAATTACATATTGTCTGAATACCAACAGCTCTCAAATCACAAACCATCACGATTAACTGAAAAATATGGAGGTTTACAGCTGTAAGCTCAGCTGCATGCTTTAAAAGTAGCCGGTAAGGAAAATGAAAAAGATTAACAGGTCTAAAACTATATAGTGTCCTAAAAAACAGGTCACTTTTGTTAGCTAACAGCAAATACTCACCCCACGTCGGCGACTGTGTTTCGGAGCAGTTACATTTTTGGTGACTGGGTGGCCTTTGTTAAGGCCAACGGCCATGGGGTAGCGTATAGCCATATCTGTAGAGAAATACACACAGACGTGAGTGTAAACAAAGTTGTAAATAAAGCTGCTTGGCCACACACGACGCAAGAATTTCACATTTCTCAGAAGAAATTCAAAAAATGGCAAATAGTTTGAGTTATGTGATTAACAACCTTACGACCACCGCAGTTCACAATGCTACCTTGTCTTTTATCTCTTTCTTAAAAAAGGTACATGACAACAATCTCCTGTCATCACCACATTTGTTGTTGTTGTCATTATGCCAGGAACTTTTTCCAACTTTTGTGTCATCGTATACAAAAGTACAAACAAACTTGACTTACTGTCTTGTGGATGTAGTGTTTAATCAGTGCAAACGTATATGACACATGGAAGAATGTGGGCAGTGGTGGTTGAAACATTTAAGACAGCCGTGTTTTAATAATGTACACAAAAGAAGCAAAGACTGGGCCTCAACTGACGAATGCAAGACTATCACCCCTGCTGGTCTGGAAAGTTCTGAAGGAAAAGCTAAGAAAGTAAAAGCTAAATCAAGTCCTGTCCTGCTTATGATCCATGGGAGGTTATTCTGTGGAAAAAAAATAACAGCAGTCAATGGAAATACCCATCGCTTTTGATAATGTGTAAATGGTACCACCAAGCTAAAGCATAAGACTTGAGTAGTACACATTTAGAAAGACCACACACCTGGTCCTCCCGTAAATAACGTCTTAATAACAACCTCTCACAGACTCGACTAACTCTGCTAGCTGCAGCTCTACACCTGCCCGTGCTTGTACTTTTACCTCTGATAATCCATTTTATCTCGATCTGAAGGAACGACAGAAACTGTGGCTAAGCTACAGCCATGACCCACATTGTGCGAGACGACAAACCAAGTTCAACGAGCTGTGGTGCTTAACCATCTTTACGATGAACTACGAAACAAACACAGGCACAGTTCTCATGGCCCACTGTCATAAAACATTACTTTAACTTCGCAATGAGTTAGCCAGCTACATACCGCTAAGTGACACCCCACCAACAACAAACGAACGTAGTAACGTTAATGACACTGCGGCGGGTGGAAGCTGTTCACAACCGTTCGCTCGTCATGACGTTAGCCTGCAATTTCCACGCTGAAAAGATTTCCTGCTAAAATTTGCGCTGTACAAACACCGCGACTGGAACATTAGTTGCTCGTTTTGATAATCTCGTCACAATAACACGCGGTTTGTGACTGTGAGCTTTAATTTGAATGAAAGCTAGGAGGTTGTTGCACTGCGCTAAACGAACATAGCCACAGTTCATGAGAGGCGGCTGCAAATCTTCATGTTTCATATGTTAAAGTGTCACAATAACGGACACAGATGTTAACTGAAGTCCATGAAATGAATTCGAGTCAATTTATTGCGGAAAAAACGTTGGATGGCAGAGATTGTGAGGGGATTTTAGCTACTACTAGGCAACATTAAAAACATACCTGCTATCAGTGATGGCGGTCAAGCCGGAAGGACTGTTGGATGAGTGAAGGAGGGTAATGAAAGGTTTGACCCGGAAGACGCTGCAGCGAGGGCGGTGGAACAGTGCTCCTACTGGACCGGAGGAGGTACTGCCGGGGGCTTCGGTTTTCTGTGGGCATGAAAAATATCATGTCAAAACATTGTGTCAAAATTAGAGAAAGCAAAAAAATGAAAACAAAAAAAAAATGAAAACATCAACTAAAACATATAATACAGAGATCGTCTTGGAGGGAAGTATGAATAGCTTTTTCATTATTCGTACTAGATACAGTAAAACAGTTTTTGCTAACAGTGAGTCAGCTACATGTTGAAGTTTTTCAGGGCATAAGAATTTCAGGTTCAGGTAACTTTATCGTCCCTAAGAGAAACTTGTTTTGCAGTCAAGGCAGACAATCTAAAAACAGCACACAACAGGATAAATAAAACAGTAGCCTACATAAGATTTGCAGGCCACAATACACCATAATAAAACCACGGTTTAAAAAAAGAAATAAAAACGATCTCTTAAATGCTAATTTACACGTGCTTTACATTTCAGAGTTTAAAACAGTTACTGTACAGGGAATAATGGAGTTTCTGCTCCCATTGAACTTGGTTCTACGTCCTGCAGGTAGGGATTCCAATTACAATCCAAAAACAGCATCCAAATGACAGCGTATTCATTATATGTGAAAGCAAGATTAAATTTAATGTATAAACTTTTTATATTTTAGGCAAAAGCTCTTCTTGTTAAAGAGTAACTAAACCTCTTAACAACCTTATTCAACAAAAAAATGATGTTAAGTATTTAGTGGTGTTTCTGATTGATTCAGGTCAGAATTTTGGCATTTTAGTGCAAATTAATTGACTTTTCCATATTCGGTTTTAAATGTGCATAGCAACAAACATCTACTGGTTGAAACATCTTTCAATGCAATTTTCCTATTGGTTGATCATGGGATATGTGACATGTCTGGTGGTCGCTTTCGTCACCAACCAAGCCCGGCGCCCCGCCCCCTCTGATAAAGCTCACGGCTCATGATTCAGAAGATGATGCGGTGGAAGGAGGACAAAGTTTTGGCACGTGGAGAGAAGAAGAGGTGGAAAATTGAAGCAGCGTAATCGTCATGGATGATAGTACGGACAAAGATAATGACAGTGAATGTATGTTGTGGCAGGAAGTGACTAGGATGAGGAAAGATAGGAGCAGCAGCTCTGGGAAGGGGACACAGTTAAGAAAGTTAAGGCGGCCAGTTTGAGGAGGGAGGATGAACAAACTGAATGGAAAGTAATGGTGACATTCAAAAAAGACGGAGGGCATTTTCATCTAGTTAAACTTATGAAAGCATTTGAAAAAGAAGCAGGTATGGTCAAGTCTGCTAAGTTCCTAAGCAACAGGAGACGGCTGATTTTTGCTAGAGATAAACTGCAAAGAGATCATTTCCTCAAAGCTGAAACACTAAATGGAGAAAGGATCAGTGCTGCTCGTATCCCAGGAAACGCAGCAAAACTTAAAGGAGTTATTTATGACGTTCCTTTGGAAATGAAGATGGTCGAGATAATACAGGAAGTGAAAGGAGGGAAAGTTGTGAAAGCTGTTAGAGTACAAACACAAAAAAATGATGTGAAAGCAGGTAGTCTTCCAGTGCTTTTGGAATTTGAAAATGTTATGCCCAAGAGAGGAAGATCCGGATGTCTGAGTTATGATGTCAGGAAGTTTATCCCAGCACCACTGCATTGCCTCAAGTGTCAAAGAACAGGACAAACTGCAGGACGACGTGCAGGAAAGCTGAGATGCGGAGGTGAAGATGAATTTGGAAAGTGTGTTAAAGATGTAAAAACCAGATGCTGTAACTGTGGTGGTGAAATAATGCTGCTTACAGAGGATGGCCTGTCCAGAGGCAAGCCAGAAAAGTGCAGAAATATAAAGTTATAAACCAGGTATCTTTTGCTGAGGCAGTCAAAATGGTCAAAGTGAGCTTGCCAGATCCAATGCCGCACAAGGGAGTGTGAAAAAAGACGAGTAATGGAGACCCCGTCTTTCACGCCAGAGCACAGCCGACCAGAGACAAATCCACGTATAAGGGAGATAATTGAGAACACTCTGATTGTGGATAGAAAAGTTTTGTTGCTTTCAATTGCAAGACTGTCAATGTGGCAATGCAGCAACAACAACAAAATAAAAAGTGATAGAATTAAGACAATCGTGGAAGCCGCTATAGAAATACTGGGGATAAGAAGTTTCTGCTGAAATGATCCATGAGATGTTGAATCCTTCTAACTATGACAGACTGTCTCAAGGAGATGAATATTTTTATGGTAATCCACATCCTCCAAAGGAATGCCAGAAGTTTAATTGCCAATGGGCAAAAGTTCGAGAAGGTCGTAACAGATCTGAAAGTTGCACCTGATGTTATTTGTGTTCGAGTAACATGGTTAAGACTTCAATTGGACTTTGTTATACCAGGTTATATTCTGTTAGATATGGCAGAGGTGACAAACAAGGTGGAGGATGTGTCACATTCATTAAGGATGCTGTAGCAGAGAGGGGTCAGCGACCTTTACTATTAAAAGAGACATTTTGCCTCCTTTCCTTTAACGTATTTAACGTAACCTGAAGATCGTACCTTGCCATTAGTGACGTCACTTTGAACCTTATCATTAACTGGAGCAGAAATGGAATTTGGACGGAATTTTAGGAATGCCCTAATGCAAAAAGTTAGAACGTAACCTAAAGCACATTAAGCCCTGAGTTTACACACTCCAGTACAGTAGGTGGCGGTATGCATGTGGAAATGTTTTTTTTGTTTTTTGATACATCATTAAATGTGAAGAAGAAGTAGTAGTAGTGGTAGTTGTAGTAGTAGTAGTAGAAGAAGAAGAAGAAGCCGACTAGAGAATTAGTAGTACAGGTGTTGGGCAAAGGTAGTTACCCCTGATAAAAAATGTGTCCCCCCAAAAACTTTGACTTGGAAAAAATAAACTTTGCTAAGGTAGTTACTCCTCATAAAAAAATATTTCCCTCTAAAAATTTTGGCTATTTCTATATTCTCCGAGGTTGCTGGAAATGATGTGAAGTGTAAAATAAAGCTGTTGATGGTTGGACAGACACTGTGCAGTATAGAGAGGGGATACATATTTTGGCAGGCCAGAAATTCAGTTTGACAGAATATGTTTTCCCCCAATAACTTTGGTTTGGAAAAAAGAAACTTTACTATATCCTCCAAGGTTGTCAGAAATAATCTACATATGTGTAAAATAAATCAGCTGGTGGTGGGACAGACACTGTGCAGTTAATAGAGAAGGGATACATATTTTGGCAGGGCAAAAATTCAATCAGACAAAATGTGTGTCCCCCCCCAATTACTTTTGCTAGGGCTCCATAGCAGTGGGGGCACATTTTTAATCAGGGGTAACTACCTCGGCATGACACCTGGCTGAATCAGTCATTGTACAGAATTGGAAAACATGTAACTGGCAGGTGGAGACACTGTGAACAGCTCTCTCCTATTTATCGATTTATTTATTTATTCATTCATTTTGTTAGTCTGCCAATCTACTGCTCCACACTCCAGTCGGTAGGTGGCGGTAATGCACCTTAAGCTGGTTTGCCAACCGTCAATCAAATAAATAGGAAGAAGAGATGTGAATTACTGAGGGAAGATAGAGAAGATTGCTAAGTGTGAGTGCAGTAATTGTAGTTTGATTTAGCTGTTAACATATTTTAGTTTAGTGTAAGTTTTATAGTTAGTTGTGTATGAAGAGTTTTTACTAGGTTAGTTAGCTCTCTTAGACAATTCTTATGTTGTTAGGTTTTTCCCAGTTTTGATAACTGTTGTTGTAGGTTAGCCTCAGATCGTAGCTTTGTTGTTGACGTTAGTTAACCTGGTGTTAGTTTTAGCATTTGTTAGCCGGTGAACAGAATGGGTCGGCGCTGTTTCTATCCCGGCTGCAAAAATACCACCGGACTGCACCGCTTTCCAACGGACTTCAAAATCAGGCACAAGTGGCTGCTAGCATTGGGACTGTCGGACTGTGAGCCCCCACCCAGAGCTGGAGTTTGCAACCGGCATTTTTCCAGCGATTGCTTCTCCAACCAGATGGAGATGGCTGCGGGATTCACCAAAGTGCTTCTGCTGAAAAGCGATGCAGTGCCAAGCGTTGCTGTCCCCCAGCCGTCAACAAGACCAGCGGCGAAGCCACGGCTCATTCTGCCAGCAGCTCCGCTGCACATTGAGGTGAGTGTACAAATGACTGTTGGCCATGTTCGTAGTAATCAGTGTAACTTTACTGATAGTGACACGTCTGCGTACGTAACATTAACCGGTAACGTTATGTGGTAAGAAATAGCAGCGTTAAAATGTAACTAAAACCCCAGAGTTCTGGCTGAAGTGCCTCGTTCCTGAAAAAAAAGCTTCTAGAATTCTGTGGTTGCATGGCAACTGGCCTCAGCCTGAAGATAGTGCCTTGGCATTGGTGACGTCACTTTGAACCCTATCAACTAATTAAAATGCATAAAAAAATTGCCTTGCAATAACAGTGTTTCAACCAGTAGATGGCATTAACCACACATATTTATAACGATATCTGGAAAAGTCAGTTAATTTGCACTAAATGTCAAGATTAAGACCTGAATCAATCAAAAACACAACTAAATACTTCTCAGCCTCATAGCTAATGATAACCTTGGGTCAGAGGTCAGCAAACTT
>JAQFJA010000021.1:162984-176563 GCA_029874485.1 Naso brachycentron
GGTCTGTTACCATGAATTAGTTGAGAGAGTGAACAGGACGAAGTGAAACATGAAACTGTAAAATAATAAAATAAATAAATAAAAGGATACGGAACTGAAACAGATGGGAACGGAAAGACAATGGGATAGCCGGTTAAAGAATAGAGAGAAAGCTAAAGAAAAAAAGAAAAAAAGAGAGAGACTGAGGGAGAGAGAGCGCTGGAAGGTGGCACCGTTACTTAGCACTATTATGCCGCAGCCTACCGGATTGGGATGGGGGGGGGAGTTAGCCTGACGCGGGACGTTTGTGGTCTCGAGCACCGCGGATTTACTCCTCCTGGCACACGCACGATGATGGTAATGAATATGGAATGATAACGACCGACAGCAAAAGATGTGCCAGCGTTGGGATCAGCTTTAAATTCCCCCGGTGGCGACTCGGCTTCGAAATGGTAGGACTAAACCTGTTCCGGTACAGTAATGTAGTGTAGAGTGTCCCTTCCCATCAGTGAGCTCTTCCGCGTTTTCCAAAAAAGACGCAATGCGAGTTGAATGAGTAACATTAACATTAGCCAGGCCTACGCAACTGTAGGCGAAGCACCGTGTGAGCCCCGCTCCTCTGCTCACCGCCACCTTTTACTTTTTAGCGGCGTCTGAACATTAAACTGTGGGCAAATATGTGACGGTTGTCTGTGGAGAAAATCGGCTGCAAAATTTCATTCAAAAATGTGGCGAATTAAATGTCACTTGAACCCCTGCGGTCATACGCGCCTGACACAACACGAGTTTAAAAGAGTGTGGAATCATCACCGTCCGCCCTTAATTTCGGCGGTGACACCACACGAAAAACAGCGCACAGTTTGGCAAAATCAGAACTTTATGAATCGTCTTCGCACGTTTGTCCAATTGGCGTCTGTCGTCACTCTGTGCAGTGCGGAAGTCAGCAGTGTGAAGTGATTATAAAACTTTATTAGTTGACATAAAGCTCTTTATGAGTATTAAATTTTACCCATATTTTTAAAATAAATAAATAAATAAATAAATAGATAACAGTAATAACTCAACGGAGGATTAAATGCCTCACGTGACAAGAAGGCTTTGTCCTATATGAAACAAAACTCTTACTGTTTTGAATGATGTTTAGAGGAATATCGCCTCGGCGCAGGAGAGCGGGGCGGTACACAGGCGCACATTAAGCGGACACACTGCTGTGTGTCCTGTGTCAGAAACTGCAGTCACGAATGAAAGTTGCTGAAAATGGTGCCTTTGAGGAAGCGCGTGCAGCGGCAGGCCCGTCGCCGTTCCTCGCGCGGGACGGCGGAAGGCCAGGTTGAGGTTCACCTCAAGCCTCCTTGTCTCGGTTTCTGCGTGTGTGTCTTAGTCAGCAGAAAAAGGCCGCAGTTAGAGCCAGCAGGCAGAGTTTGTGTGATAGGCCGACAGAGGGCCTCCTGTCCCAGCGTACAGTCGGGGCAGACAGACGCCAGGATTAAAAGACAGCTGCAGCTGGTGGGATGCACTCTTCCTGTGAAACAAATTCCCTTTGGAAGATCTCACTGGAAAAAAGAATTCCAGCTGGGAAGTGAGTCACTTGACAAAAGCTCAGATGCCACTGTGGAGAAAAAAGGAGTGAAATGTTTCCCTTGAGAACAGTGTTTAATATCCCCCATGACACAGCTTGCAGTGCCACCTGAAATCAAAATAGGCTTCTCTTAATGCTTGGATATTTGATTATTGTTTATTTATTTATTCTGGACCGGAGGAGTGTACCAGGAAGACTGATGGCTGAACGAGGCATGTTGAGCCTAAAGTCAGACTTTTCCATACACCAACGTGGCTCTCTTCTAACCTGGCTAGATCACAGTGGGAACTTATGCTGCAAACCGAACCTGCCTTAACCAGGTTATGTTCTGACTTTCAGCCTGAAAAATGCCTTTTACTGATCAACCACGTTAGGAATAGTCACGCTCTGTAGTCCAACAACGAGCGACAGTGTCTCAGCTGTGGAAATATGTTGTATATGCAAACTTGTTGAGCCAAAAACGCTATGAGTAACGTCACTGAGCTGAGCTTTGCTGTCACAGTGGCGCTCACTGTATGTGTCACATGGCATTTTTCACCCTGGGAATCTCTATCAGTGATGCAGAAAATCTGAGCAGGATTTATTTATTTTGTTTGCACTTTCTTGCTGTGACTAAACCACGTGAACGTTTTGAGTGTCCTCTGACCATTTGACCACGCTGGCTATAAAAGTAGCCTTCTATGAGCATACATTCAAAGTGCACAACATTATGTCAGTCAGTACGTTTATGTGAACTGTTAAGTCAAGCCGCAGTTTGTGGCTCGATTAGGCCTTTTAACTGGACGACTGTCCTCGTCCCAGTATACAAGCACAGAGGGAGAGTCGATTTATTGTCCGACTCTGCCACTGCAGGCTGTTCAGCTGGTTGCTGTTTGACCTTCTTTCAGTGAGCCAAACAAGCTACAAACAAGTTAGAAAGCAGCCAGTGGAATTCATATCAAACGGTGAAAACATGGACAACTTTACAGTGTTGTACACTTCATATTTGTGCTTTACTTATGGTACAAATTCGATTCACGCTTCCCCCCGTGCTTATGGGATTTTTGTTTTCATGTTGGCTGTCTTCTACAGATTTATGCTGCTCGAGCTCGGGGTCACAGGCCGCGGCGGGGACTGTGGATCACGCGCAGATTGCTTAGACCAGTCTGGGTGTGATTAAGGCGTATACATGCACAAGTAAATCGACTTCCAATCGCATCATCTGAGTGTGTTAGCTCGACTTTGAGAAATTTGATTTTGTACGATTTCAGTCAGACTAAAACGCTTACACGCATATTAAAACTTTGGTTTTAGCCAGACAAACACAATGAACTGATTTTCTCTCACGTCACGTAAATGTACCGACTGTTGTATAGTAATGAAGTAGAAATACTTTATTACTGTACTCAAGTAGTTTTTGTTGGGATATCTGACTTTACTATTTCTATTTCTTTAGACTTTCATTTTTACTTTACTACATTTTCTTTGGTACATTTCCCATAAGCATCTTAGTTACTGGTTAACAAATAAAGCCAGAAGAAATGGCTACTGGCCACTGAATGCCACTAATGCTCTGTGAGGACTTTTTGAGTTCACTTATTTTTTCTGCGTTTTTGTATCACCTCTCACCACGAAGCAGAACGGGGCAAATCAGGACTGTAAAAATAAGAATATAGACTTAAATTGACCCTTGGTATCGACTCAATTAAAAGTGTGTAAATGTACAACAGTCAAGGCCCAGTTATGCAGTTGGGGGTAACGGTGGTGAGCGAGAGGGGATTAGGGGAAATGGTACGGTGCGGGCTGTGTGGCTACTTGTCTCTGGTGCTGCAGCTGGGGCTGTTAGCTTACTAATGTTATGGCTAGTGCTACTGTAACACATCAGAGCAGCTGCATGTCCGCTTGCTAGGGGGGCTGGCCCTTCAGCTGACCAGATTCTAGGGACGGAATGGGTCATGGAAAAAATCCTTCCTGTCTGATTCGCCTGTCACGGTTCGGGGTGTGTATTGTTTGGTTCAGGACATGCGCCGTATGAGTCTTGCGCCAGTAACCCAGTGAACGTTTTTTTCATTTGGTACAGAGGTGGAAGCATCAACACTGGAAAGGCTGATGTCACGTCATGTCACGCGCTCTCATTTGAACATCTAGATACACCTTGATCAAAGGTATTCCAGCTGATCACCAGGAGAGCGAGTCGGGCCTGACTGATATACTGTGTCTGTTTGCAGATGTTATCGGCTTATATCGGCCTATTGCAGCATTGGCGTGTATGTTTTCTGATATGAAAACTGTTTTTTAAGGCCTAAAAAAATGTTTAGACTTGTGAATTTAGTTTCAGCAGAGAGCCGTTCATTATTATAACTAATACATAAAGTGTTTATTGTGCAGTGCACAGATGTTTGGAATTAAGTTTGTTAAAATGTGAGATATCTTGCCTCCATTACGTACCATTGTTACAAGCTGATTATATATAAACAATACTGGCCGATATATTGTTTATCAGAATTTTTTTGCTCTCTAATATCGAAATCAGCATTGGCCCCAAAAATCCTCCGTTGGTCAGGTCACAGTACTTAGACCATATTATTAGCAGAAACAAGAGTCAGTTCTTTCACAATCGCTTTTTTAACAATAAATATATTATTCAGTATTTCTCCTGGGTGGACCCAGTTCCTGGATGGGCGGGCCTGGCCCGCTTGGGAATGCCCATGACACCGGGTCTGGTTTAAGCGGACTTTGTCTTCCCCTTCTGGCAGTGAGAGTAATTACTGCCTTCACTGCAGTGTGGCATGCTGTGCACTTACTGTTGTGGCTGTAAAACAGTGGATAAATTGCACTTTGAGGTTCACAAGCAGAATTTGATCCATTGAGTCTCATAACGTTTGGATAGTCCAGAAGAACCGCATGAATAAATTATTTCATCTACAAGAGTCACTGGATAACTAACTGTAAGTCTCTGGTGGACGTGTTCTGCCCATAAGTGAGAAGGTCAGTGTTTTTCATCATGTTTTACAGGTGCTCCCTTCCTTTCCTTTAACAAGTAAAACAAGGTCACCTCTATAATATAATAATGCTATAATAAGGAAGAAATAATGATAAGAAATAAATACATTTTAATAAGAAATGTAAAAAATAAATAAAAAATGTGAACAAGTGAAATTAAAGTGAAATTCTGCCTGAAATTAAATGAACAAAATTGAAATACTCAAAATGCAGTGCACTGTACTGTACAGTACTGTAAAGGAAATGTAAGTGTAACTCTACATCTTTACTTTTACACCAAACCTACCTATATCTGCTTTGTAAAGCCAGGAGAAGTATTTCCTCTCTGACAGCCACGACGGGTCAAATCCCGTCTTTCTGTGCTTGTCTGTGGGTGCAGTGCCTGGGACCATGCTAGCTTCGTTCCCCCCCAGCAGCAGAGGAGCTCGCCACTGGGACCAGGTTCAGGCTCAGGTGTAGCAGCAGGTTGGGTGGCGGCAGGTGTCGTGGCAACCCGTTTGAAAAACTTTGATATTTTTTTCTGGTCACTTTGGGGTTGACGTTTCTCCATGTTATTTTTGGTGAAAATCCACCGCGAGTTGCTGTCACTTGATTCTCCCTCTTCTCTATTGCTCTGTGTGTGTGTGTGTGTGTGTGTGTGTGAGAAGCAGAGAGAGTTGCTCATTACAGCGAACTACATAAAAGACACTTATGCTCTTCTGAAATTAAACGAGTGCACATATGAATTACGCAAATGCCATAAATAAAATATTTTGAGCCTTTCGTCTTGGGGGGGCTGGGGGGGCAGGTTGAGGGGGCTGGCTGCCCCTCCAAATCAATGGTAGGGGAAACACTGAAGGTTAAGTAAAATAAATGCTTTACATTGTTAACAATCAGTGCAATCTTATTTCTATATCAGAAACATAAGCTGACTTGTCACCCTCATAAGAAAATGTGCAAATTTTTTATTTGTTTACTGTTGATTTGCTCATTCCAATTGGCAAAAATCGTAAGATTTTGCTAAATAAATGATTAATTTTTACCTCTGTGACACAATATTTCTATGTATTTACCCTTAATATTATCACAACATTATCAGATGACAAATAGCCCATTTAAATTTGTCTGCAGAAAAAGTAACTGTGTGGTAGGGTCCTTAATGTTGAGCCACTGACGGTTACAGTCTGATGACGCTTACTGTTATAATGCAGCTGCTAAACAAGCAGTCTTGTCCAAATAAACATCGTACCGTACTGTTGGTCTGCTTTGTTTAAACCTTAAAGCTGTTGTTGGTAACATTTAGAAATCAAACTAGCAGTAGCATGAGACTCCTTGGAAAGCAAGTCTGCCGCACCCTCTCCTCCCTGTTTTTGCTCAGGCTTTTGTTTCCCTTAAATTCAGTTTGCACCAAAGATTGACAACCAGATTAAAGTTGCAAACCAGAAGAAAGTTGCAGCAGAGTAAACATGTCCGTCTCAGCTAAGCTCGACTCAAGGCGGCTGACGGTGTTCCTTGCAAACACTATTGTCGCCAGGGGTGAGTTTAGAGCGTAAGGCAGGCCCTTTGTTTTAACAGCCAGTCAGCTCATACCTATGTCACCTGGTGATCAGAAGTGCATCGTAGCGCACCAATCAGGACAGAGAAGTCAGAGAGCAGCACTGACTGCGAAGTTAACAGGAGCGTCAGGATTTTTTTTGACTCCTGAATACGGTGGCATGGGAAATCAGAGATCTCTCTCAGACAACGTTTCTTACCATGTCTGTGGGCATTGTGACATTTTTTCCAAAAAGAACACAAAAAGTTATTGATTTTTACCCCGAAGTTACCAACTACAGCTTTAATTATTATTAGCACTGAAATAAAAACCTGAGTAAGTAAAAGATCTGCCACTGTATCAGTGAAGGCAATTTCTCCCTCGGGTATCTCTCCCCTCAGGTGTGTAACTTACAAAGCCTTCTCCTTTCAGGTTCACTCCCCATCATTCATCTCTTTGCAAATCCAACATTTCCCATTGCACTTTCTGCACAGTCATATAAATTTGAGTGTTGGGTCACACAGTACCCTCATAATGATGTTGTAGCTATCCAAAGAACTGTTTGTATTGTCTCCTTGCATCCACTCTTGTGTTAGTTACCAAGGTCCAGAGCTCGGCTCATTACTGTAGCAGGTGCGTAGGAAAATAACTCACAGGGCTGGCAGACTTTCAGGGACAGACACCACGACACAGAATGGGAAACAAGCACTCTCTCAAGAGTTGAGTCTTTTATTTTTACACTTGAATTAACATGTTGTTATTAGCATTAATATGCTGAAAAGAGAATCTACCAGACTGCTTAATCTTTTTTACACTATTTAGTCAGTTTGTCTGCTGACAGTGTGTTTTGTGTGTGTGTGTGTGTGTGTGTTCATGTGTGTGTCTATGTTTTATTGCTCATTGACAGAAAGCCTCTAATAGCCACCTCTAAAAATTTTCTACTCTCCAAGTTTCTTACCATGTTCTTCCTTATCTGTAGGCCTATATGGCATCTAACACTGGTGATACAGCCTATCAGTGCTGTTATTGTTGTTATCTATTTTTGGGTGCACTTTCACATGGAGGACAAAAGTTATTTATTTATTTTCCTTTATTTATTCAAGAATAAAGGCCAAGCAGTCAAAACACCAAATAGACATAATGATCCTCCACCATTCTGCAAAGTTTCGTAACAACCGGTCAGTCAGTAATAGGTGCTGCCACAGACTTTCATTGTAGAATAAGAATGTTGTTTTAAGCAATGGCTTAAAGACAGATTTTCTCTGGAAAAAGGCTTGGTATTTGTATGTTGAGACTCACTCAATCACCTTATCATTTAAAGCTATAATCTAATAGATTTTAACATTCGCTGTGTTCTTTAACCTTGAGGCACATCATTTTGGTTTGGTCAACATTAAAGTTGCAGTAGATAATTTCTGCAAACGAGCTAGCAAGGTAATGTTAGCTAAAGCATGAGACTCGTTGGGAAGCAAATGTGCTGCAGGTGTTTGTGCTGGCTCGTGCTTTATTTGGTTTGTTGTTGCTCTCAATTTTAAGTTCAGTTTGAACTGAGATGAAACGGTTGCAGGGAAAGTTGCAGTGGAGTAAACTGGTCTGTCTCAGCTCGAGCTCGAGCCGACTGACCGTGTGGCTGCAGACGCTCTCACTGTTGTTGGCAGAGGCGAGTCAGAGCACGGTGAGGTAATCAGCTCATACCGACGTCACCTGTTGCCAGAAGCGCAGCGTAGACCGGTGAATTGGACAGAGAGCACACAGAGTGTCACTGATTTTTCATTTTTCTGTGAAACCCTTGTCCCATTGGCAAAGAAAATATCATGGTAGAAACAGAGCTTTTTGGAGACCAATTTTGCAGTGAATGGTGTCGTTTTTTTAACCACTATCACACAGTTTAATCAGGTCATACATCATAACTATAAATGACATAAATAGAGATCATGTATATGTTAAGTGTCTTTGTGCTTATGACGTGTAGGTGTAATTTTGGAAGGTTTATGTCTCTCACCGCAGCAATTACGCCGTGATGACTGATGTCATTTGCAAATACTGTCGTGTCTTCATATTCATGTAGAGCGTTTGTTAAGACCAGAGCAAAAAGTTGATAAAGATAAGCCTTGTTAACAATTCTTTAATTTGTGTCAAATTTGCAGCACACAGTAACATATAAAAGTATCAGAGACAGGGGCCAGCCAATCCAAAATTAAATCTCCCCTAAAAACCAGCTCCGTGTGCTTCACCGTAGACAAACATTTAGAGAAGACAATATATCTTTTGATGCAGAGGGAGGTCTGTATACCATCCCATGATGGTCATAATGCAACTTTTAGTGAATTTTGCTTTCAACACAAGCAGTTCATATTGTTTGGGAACTGACTTTGATAATAGAAATGCTGTTTGAAATGTGTTTTTTGTGTTGATAGCAACCCTGCCACCTTCAGCACAGCGATCAGTACAAAAAATGTTATACCCATTCATATGAATAAGACTATCTGGGGTAGATCTACTCAGCCATGTCTCCGATAGAAACAGGATGTCAACATTTGCTAAATTTTCAATGACACAAGTGTAGTAATACATTTCTCTGTGTGTATGTGCGCGTGCAATGACAATTATTCGCAGTTTTTGGAATATCAGATCTCTCCATGAAAGCAGGCCAAGAGTAATTCATGGGAGAGATGCTTAAAAGAGGTTATAAGTTCACTTATGAGAGAGGGCACGTGCAAGATACCAAGCACTCCTGACAGCAAGCCAGATACTGTGAACTGGCCACTTTTGTTTGAAACAGTCAGTGCACTGTGTGCAAAGACACCTTGCAGACACTCATGCAACATTTCCCATGTACTTCATGTTTACAAATAGTAGGAATAGAGAACAGAGTCGGTAAGGCAAGCATTGTATTTGCAGTGCTGAAATTTTGCCACAAAGCCTAAAGTAAAATGCAGACTGCACTCCTGCTGCCTGGTACTTGGGCTGTTAGCTGGTGCTGGTGCTGCAGCCTGGTGCCTAACCTGTTTCCTGCACTGCTGCTATATCCCAGGCTTGGGATGGTGGAGCCATATCAGGGGTCCTGGATGATTTTGCTGCTGCAGCATGGGTCCTGGATCCCGGGTCCTGGGTTCTGGACTGGTACTGCGCTGTTGCTTCTGCTTGGGTTCTGGGCTGGGTGCATGACATGAACCTCTCAGGCACGCGAGCTGCATGCGGTTCTCTGCTAAAATAGACAGAGAAATAATGTGTTGACAGTCACTGACATCATACCAGCAACATTCAGTATAGTTTCAATGCAGACATGACTTGGAAATATTTTTTATAATAAACTGGGCTAAGTGAAGAGGGATTGCTGGATATTCATTTATTATTATTATTATTGGTTAAGAAAAAGCTAGAAAAAGCTGGAAACCAGGAAATAGGCAGGTAGGGAGGAGGGAGGGCATGACCCAGGAATGCCTTGATTCAGTTAACATCATATATCTGCTCAATAGCGCATGCAACAAGGCATTATTTATTTAGATTTTAAAAAAAAAAACACCCCAGGAAAAAGGCCACTTTCTTTATTCAAGGTCAGAACGGCAGGCGCTCAACTCCCCCTTGAGGTCTAGTGTGCATGTGCATGCTTCACATGCTCTTACACACCTAGAGGAACAGTTACACGGGGATGCTATTCTTCAACTTCAGCTCTGACGAGACCACAGCAGATCACAGACAATAATGAGAGGCCTTATAAGTTTGGGGTTGAACATCTGGCTGAGTGGTGTAAAGACTGCAACCTGTTCCTCAACACCATTAAGACCAAGGAGATGACCACACTTAGGATGAAGTGACTTATGGAGAACAAAAGGGACAGTCCACCTACCCCTCCACATATATGGCGAAGAAGTCGAGAGCGTGGAGGGCATTAAGTTCCTAGGAGTCACTCTGTCAAACCAACTGACATGGACCTCCTCAGGAAGTTGAAACAGACTAGGCTTCTACAGAAACTGTAGCTAAACTTCTACAGGAGCAACAGGAAACCATCCTGACAAACCGGGCAACTGTGCAGCTCTGCGCTACACAGCTGCCAAGCGAAAAGACCTGTGCTGTGTGGTGAAGACAGCTCTGCGCATCATCAGAATGGAGCTCCTAAATCTGGATACCATCTACCACAGATGTCTGAGAAAGAAGGCCAGCAGTATTATCAGGGTCATGAATCACTTCAACCACTTCCTGTTAGAACCTGTGTCGTCTGGCAAACAACACGGCAAAAATAAATATCTAACTTACAGACTGAGCTGGTCTCAGTCACACCACTACCTGCCCAGCAATAGTGACTATAACACACACCTACATTCACCCCTCAGGCTGCTTTTATTGTTGACCTGTCTTGTTTTCGTTTTTTTGGATCTGCTTTTATATATTTGTTCTTAAAAAAAACCATTTGAAATTTCATTCTACCTGGTATAATGACAATAAAGATCATTTATTCATTCATCCATCCCTTCACACAGGAGGAAGGGAAAATGGTGTTGGGAACCGTGGAGACTTCAGCAGACGTGTGCGGACAGGAAAGCGAGTCAGGTTTAACGTTGCTGGTCCCTGGACGCTAGGTGAGGGTAAACTTGTATCTGTGAAAAAACAGAGTTAAATGAGCTTGACAGGAGTTAAGGCATTTGGCAGACTGAATGTATGATAGATTTTTCTGATTTGTCCATGAGTCGCTTCTCAACTCCCTTCAACCAGCGCCTCCACCCCTCCAGGGCCAGTTTGACAACAAGCAACTCATTATTTCCAATGACACTGTGACACTCAGCTCGGGGACACACAGCTCCAACTGTGACGTCTAAGGTCCATTTCTATGATGAACTGCCTCGAGGGGTCAGGATTGACCAAGACTGGAGCAGAAGTAAGCAGCCTCTTGAGTTTGATGAAAGCACAGTGAGCGTCAGTGGTCCAAGTAAAAAGGGAGTCAGTGCATGTAAGCTTAGTGAGAGGGGCTGCTACACTGCTAAAGTGTCAGATGAAGCAGCGGTAGAAACTTACAAAGCCCAGGAAACTCTCAAGCTGCTTGAAGTTGGAGTCCAACGTGGTGTTTGAATAAGCAAATGCAGCTCGCAGATGGAAGCTGCATTCATGTGCACACGGCGTCTGAAAGTTGTGCTGCACTGCAAGCAGCATCAACAAGAGCTCACAGAATCTGCAGACATGTGTTAACATGCCACCCAAAAGTCTGGTGCCAGCAGCAGACACCACACTTGCCAGACTTGGTCAGACTTGCCTTTCACTTGATCCTGCAGCTACCACGAGCCCCCTCGGTCTCGCCTCGCACCGTTGCGCTAGTTTACGCATGTGAACGCGCTCCCATCTTAGGAGCTTCAGGCTACAGTGAACAGTAATGCTAAAAAAATGGCATCAATGGTGTTTTTCAAAGCAGTTTGGCATGTTGAAACTTAAGGACACTTGGGCTTTTTTTGAACCATACTATACTACGCATACCATATTAGCAGTATGTACAGTTTTGGCCAAAAAGTAGTATGAAGCAAGCTGTACATAAACACAAGTAAAATCTGCAGTATACCAAGAAATTCCCCAGATGTATATTGATTTGGAGGAAATTCCCAATATGCATCTGACCAGGCAACCTCGCCTACTGTCTCCAACAATTCAGTGTGCTTCAACATCACTATCAGGCATTTGTTGTTAAGGTTTAATAACAAAAAAACAAAAAGAGCAAAAACATCACACATTGCAATTACTGCTGGTTTGTGCGAAATGCATTCTGGACAACCTGCTTATATACTGCAATTTAAACACATGGCATACTGATCGTTTGTTTAGTCTTCAGTATGTAATACATACAGTATGCGGTTTGTAGTAGGCTCTTTAAAAAGCAGCCTTGGATTACTTCAAATAAGCAGTATTGAGGCATTTTGTGGTTTTATTATGTAGGTTTTATGTTTGAAAATTGGTCACTATTCACCTCAATTGTTTGGGAGATTACTGCAATGCCTTTTTCCTGTAAAACTACAGCAGTGGTTTGTGGACCGTAAAACTTCATCTGGCCCCTGAACTGGCATGAGAGTAAATAGTTAATGAAGAAAACTTCAAATCCAAAGTAGGCTGGAGGTTATCACTATCACTATCCATGATCATCTTATATTCTAAAATACCCAATTATAAATGGTAATTGAAAAAAAAAATTTACAACCTGGTGTCACGGCACTGTCTCCAATTGGTTGTCCTGTAAGGCTGTCAGGCTAGGGAGTGGGCTTACCTAGTTGTCAACACCAGTGTGAATTTTTTTAGGTGGGCTGGAGCTGATGAATGAGAGAGAGGTCATCTGCTAGAGAGAAGAGAGTGTTCGGAAAAGTTGTCATGTGAGTTTCCATGAGAGCAAGACTGTCAGAGAAAACCCCCTGTCATTGCCAAGATTTTGAATTTTGTCTGCATGTTGATGTAACTAACAATGGAGTCCAGAGGACAGAAGATGCCGTCTGATCTCAGATGAAACTAGCCAGAGCACAACTTTCCCAGGCATGCCAAAGGGGAGCCGCAGCACAGGTCAAGGTCTCCTTGTTCTTTGCCTGCAGCCAAGCTTAACTAAATGTTTGCATGGACATCCAAGCCTTGGAAGTCCTAGACATTTTGGTTTTAAACCAAATGCAAAAGGAGAGCCCAGAAACCTGGAGATCTGTCAAGTTTGCAATAAAGTGGTGGTAGTCAGAAGTGCAAATACCACAAATCTGAAGAACCATCTACTGACCCACCACCCACTCCAGCTCATCAGACTTGGGAAGACAGCCGTATCTACAGCTGCAGATCCATCCTGGCAATTGGCTATTGCTGAAGCATCCAGACGATCAGTAAAATATAAATGTGACAGTACCAGATAACGCACGTTCACAGACAGTGTAACGCCGTACATAACCAAAATTAAATTATGATTAACCTATACTATAATAGTGGTAAGAAACAGACAATTAAATCGTTAATCACAATTAATTGTGTAGCAATTAATCATCAACAAAAAATACATTATCGGGACAGCTCAATGTGTGTTGTCACCTGTGCTAAGAACAAGCATGAAGCACAAATGCATGTTGTGCCTTATGAGGCTGTGAAGCATGAAAGCCAAGATGACTCCTCCATTGACCTGTCAGACACAGTTTTTGCTCATTCGGTAGATCCTCCTGAAACTGGTAGTGTTGCAAAAGGGTCCAGTGGCTGATGTCTCACAGGTTTAGGAGGAACCCAAGGAGAACATTAGGGTTGAGGTCAATCCAGCAGGGGCTAACCAATGTCAGGTTGGAGAAGTTGAAACCAGCGTGAAGCAAACTGCTCTAGTGGGTCCTGAGTCAATACCACTTAACCACCAGGTGCTAGCATAAGAGCAGAAGGAGAATGGCATTCGATGTCAGAAATGGAGGCCTGCTTTAAAAAAATATATAATAACAAAACTTGCAAATTGGAATAAGTACATGTTGTCTAGCGTTTTTTTTTCTTTCGGTGTATGGAGAGAAGAAACTGCACTGTCTCCAACTGACCCTTTGCTAAGC
>JAQFJA010000021.1:331355-342739 GCA_029874485.1 Naso brachycentron
AGTGCTTTACACAAAGCTCACACACATACACCAAAAACACACAAGTGATGAAACATTAAAAGAAGACAAACAGCAGTATAGTATTATAGAAGGACTAAAAGAATGCAAAGATAAAAGAAGTGATAATTGGAGGAAACTAAAAAAAGACAATTGTGTAAAAGTGAGTTTTAAGATGAGATTTAAAAGAAGACAGTGAATCAGCTCGCCTGAGATCCACAAGCAGGGAGTTCCATGAACAAGGGGCCCTGACTGCAAACGCTCGATCACCCATCGTAGTGAGGCGGGACGTAGGGACATTAAGGAGGCCCTTATCAGAGGATCGCAGATTGCATTCGGGCACATAAGGGAATAAAAGCTCGGAAATGTATCTGGAAGCCAGGCCATGCAGTTCTTTAAAAGTCTACAATAAAATCTTAAAATCAGTTCTAAAACTCACAGGCAGCCAGTGAAGTGAGGCAAGGACTGGAGTGATGTAGTCACATCTTTTAGAATTGGTTAAAAGTCTTGTGGCTGTATTTTCAATTTGCTGGAGGTGAGAAATGACTTTCTGAGTAACCGAGTACATAACATTACAGTAATCGAGGTGAAAGGAAATGAAAGTGTGGCTAGTCTTTTCAAAGTCTGAGTATGACAGAAAATTTTAGCAAAGTTTCTCTATTTTGGGAAACATGATTGCACAACCCTCGTCACTTGACTGCCAAAAGAGAGGTCGGAGTCAAAAATCAGAAAAACTCATGCCAAACTTTTTTTGTTCATTTTTCATCAGCTTTTAGACCCACATGTTGCAGGACAAACTCTTTCACTACATCCTTTGGTCCTCACACACGTTCGTCTTGCTGGACAGAGTCCAGAGGCCGAGGGGAAACGAGTGCAGGTTCACTCTGTCACCACACGTTTGACCTTCAGAGCTGCTTCGAGAACTGATGAGAGTCTGCAGATGACTCAGTTACTGTCACTCTCCCTCTCCATGATAAATCTAGTCATAGCTCTTTAAACTGGGTTAAAAACAGTGGCTCAGTGGGCAGCACTGTCACCACACAGCAAGAAGGTCCTTGGTTTGATACCTGACCTTGCTGCCTTTTTGTGTGGACTTTCCATGTTCTCCCCAAGGGTTTCCTCCAGGTGCTCCATGTATGTTAGGGTCTATCTGCAGTCAGGACTCTTGAGGTGCTGGCTCAGAATCTGGAGTTGGTCCCCGGGCGCCGTGTTGAAGCTGCCCACTGCTCCTCAGGGACAGGTTAAATGCAGAGACCAACTCTCACCAAACACTGTGTGTGTGACCAGTGAAGAAGCAATGATGCATCAGAGACAAAAGACGCTGGCATGGACTTCACAGGCTGTTGTCTTCTGCTCTTAATAGCATCAGTCAGTACGTTTACATGCACAGGCCAGTCGAGCTACAGTTAAAGATCAATTAGGACATTTAATTGGACTGCTGTCGGCTACAGTAGGCAGCGATATGGTAAAAACATGGGGGGGGTTCAGTCGGTAGAGCAAGCCATATACATATAAGCCCCATATACAGAGGCTGTGTCCTCGTGCAGCGGACCCGGGTTCGATTCCACCTGTGGCCCTTTGCTGCATGTCATTCCCCCTCCTCTCCCCTGTTTCCTGTCCACTCTTCAGCTGTCCTGTATATAAAGGCACAAAAGCCCCCAAAAATAAAAAATAAAAAAATACCTGTGTATGATTTTTTTTTTTTTTTAAAGGAGGGCTCTCTGCATCAGCTGTATGCTTGGCCTGCAAGTGGTATTTCAGACTCAACACACAGCGACTATAAAAGAAAATAACTTGGTCTTGTCGAGAGAACCATCAGGCAAAAATATGTACAAGTAAAACGATTTCAATGTCAACTTTTACCTCCACTTCCCTGCTGTAAAGACCTTTAACAACACTGAGAGTTATTGTTTTTATTGTTCTGCTGTCTCTTCATGTCGTAAGGGTCAGTATAACGAAGCATCAGAATGACAGCAATCCTGCCACATAGGGGGAACGTCTGCATGTATGCAGTTACAGTATGAGTAACTCTTACATATAGACAATAACTATGCCATCAATCAGTGTGCTCTGAGAAGGAGAAGACAGTGAATGACTCACTGGAGACAAGATGAGTGGGGTGAAATGTTCTGTTAATAAAAGCTGTGAAATACAGTCCAGGACTTTTTCTGACAGGCAGCATGACAAACATTACTGCTGGCAAGGAAAGAAAGACAAAATGTGTAATTAATTAATAATTATCTGTGTATGGTATTGATATATATATATTATTACATATTGATGTTTTACCTTTTTTGGTTTACATTGTAAATATTCTTATTTATAACATGACTGTTGCTGAAATGTTTGACCACTGCACAGCCACTTTTAACAGTCGGGCAACCTTAACTGCAGAACCATCAACATTTTTTTACTCTGTTTTCTATTCACTAATTTATTTTTTGAAACTGTGTTGATCATTTTTATTATTTTGCTTTTTCTTTTATATAAAAAAGCTGAGGTCCCTTGCATAGGCCCTATGGCCTCTGACCTCTCCGATTTTTTATGAGCCGCATTAGTCATCATTCCTGTAAATGTGTCAGTTTTTAGGAAGCTGGTGAATGTAGTCCTTTAGCAAAATATTTTAAAACCAGTGTGGTGATACCTAAAATTTAAAGACAAATGACAACAGGCCACAACAAAGACATTAATAACAGTGAAATAAGTGAAATAAGCCCTCTCAGGACAGTACAGGAGCCAGGCAGAGCAGAACAGGTAACGGCAAAACGTTAGCATAGTGACACAACAAAATTCACTATTTCGTACGTTTGCCTGTCTCTAAGGTTTCTATATCCCCAGTGATGGTCCTGTAAGGTTTGGGTTCCTTGGGCAAACTCGTAATCAAATGAAAAAAATGACATGATATCCGTAAATTACATGTGAAATATCTGAGATGATGTGTGTCCACAAACAAAATACACATTTTCATATGTGAATGTTTCGTAACTCGCACTATTGACACACTCTACAAACCCATCCTTCTTCTTGCTCAGTGAAAAACAAATTTACACACAGTGGCAGATCTAGGATTTTTCTAAATCGGGTGCCATCAAGCTGCCACAATTCACACAGAGGAACCAATTACATGTCTGACATCAGTGCACAATTCCTGATTCAGTAAGGTGCACATTAAGTTCATTCCTTGTTTAGTGTTAGCTCTGCAGCTTTGAGCAGTGTTGCATTTGGCACATTCAAAACACGTCAGAATTAGGTTTTCTGCATCTGCTGCTTTTATTCACATCAGAATTGCCAGCTCCCCCTCACAAACACAACTTTAACATCCAAGCTTTTAATCATTTGTATAGTGTTAAGTGACTTTTTTGTTTGTTTGTTTGTTTGTTTTTTAAGACTACTAGCAGGATAGGGCCACTTCAGAGGCCAATTAGATTTCAGACAGGGCCAGTTGCCCCTTGCCCCGTGCCTGTCGCATAAGTAACAATCATCCAATCATGAACATTCACATCTGATCTGCAGTGAATCTATTTAAATATTTCAAATACATCGTCTTGATATTTGCATTTTCAGTGTAGCACCTGTTATTGTAATTGAAAATTGTTAAACTGTCATTGCAACTCTCACAACGGAGACAACAGTTTCTGAATAAAGCTGATCCATCACAACTCAAGAACACACAAAGTAAATCCAGTTTCACCTGTTTGCTGCACAGCTGCAGTTTGATTTTTGCTCATTGGCCTCACTCTCTGTGCAAACACCCCTGCCGATGGCAGATTATCACCTCGCTGAGGCTTCACGGAGCCTTTTGAAGTAGTTGAAGAAAAGGCATAGTGTGGCTGGCGCTTGCAGCAGAAACTTCCCTTGCTGCAAGGAGGAACTGATACATGAGTGGTTTTGTTGTTGCTGTTGTTGTTTTCGTTTGTTTTCTGTAAAGAAACAATCAGAGCCTATGCAGTCCAGACTGAGAGCACTTACAGGCTCAGACAGAGCGCGCGAGAGTTTAAGGGTGAGATTTTTTTTCACCAACAGTTTTGCATGCTGTAATATGTCCAGCTACACACACACACACACACACACAAATAAATGGATAAAGCAAACAGTTTTGGAACAGTATCGGGAAATTGCGCGAACATTTGTGTGCGTAAAAGTCACCGATGTCTCAAATTCGCAGCGCACCTGTGGCATCTCTCTTCCCCTGTGTGTAAAGCCCGCGTGCCCTTTCTTGGTTTCGCTTCGTTGCACTCTTTCAACAACGTGTTGCTTGCTTTTATGTCTTTTAGTATGTTTGTCTGGGGGCGGTCTCCCTCTCTGTCAGTTGTCGTCCAGGTTTGACTGATGGGCGGGCTCTGCTGAGAAGGTTAAGTAGCTGCCCGCAGCGGAGCAGGGGCAGAATTCAGCACCAGTCCTCCTCTCTCTCTGTCAGCCCTCTGTCTCTGACCAGAGGGGAAACTCGGACTTTTATACCAGGGCTAAATTTAGTGGGCCGGCCGTTGCGCAGTGTCCCCATCCTGGACGCGCTTCCTGATCCGAGCTGTGAACCAACACTGAGCCTAGAAGAAAATCAGAGCCTTCCAAAGCGCAGCTGCATATGAGCAGCAGCAGCTCATCGGACGGCAGAGACGCACCGAGCTTTGTAGCTTTACTGGAGAATCACTCAGAGGACTTTGCTGTTTTCCTTGAAAGTAGGGGAGGTGTTTTTTCCTCCAGTATTGAAGGAAGCGGACTTTTTCTTTCGAATAACGCGTGGAAATGGCCTTAAGTGGAGCTTCATTACCATCAATTTCAACGTTTGCCAACCAAAACGAGAAAAGCTGGGATGATGTAAGTTGTGTTAATGTAACATTAGGCTTTATGCACTTGTTTTGAGCGCAGACTGAATGCCATGTTTCGACTTCATTACGTTATTACTTAATTTACTTGCTTTTTGTAATCAGTCGGTCACGTCGTAACGCACACGCTGTAGGCTTTGCTGCTCAACAAAGCACATTTTTTAAAGCTGCGGAGTTTTGCGAGGCTCCGACACCGCAACTCAGTTTCTCCCGCAACTGTGGTAATCTGAAGTGTCTTTAGTCTATAGTGACCTGACTGAGCTTCCCTCGCAGCTTTTTATGCGCTGCTTTCGAGGTATTTTCCGAGTTACTTGTACTGCTGTATAGAAAAGAATGTGTGGTTGTAAATTTTGAAACAAATCAGTTCTTCTCTCTCGCCCTCGCTTCTCAGAGGTGGAAGGGCGACATAGGCGGCGGTGCGCCCAACATGGACAGCAGCTGCCTCAGCAGAAAAGACGAAGAGGACTTGAGCAAGTTCTTGGATCTTGAGTTTATTCTCGCCAACACTGCTGCGTCCGACGGTGCGCCGGTCGACGCGAGTGGGACAGCGCACTATCGGCTCCAGGAGGACGGGGCGTCCGTGTATCAGCAGCAGCAGCAGCACAACGGGATGCCTCAGCAGCCTGTCAGTTACACCTCCGTGACGGACATGAACAGCCCACCGCCACCTTACAACAGCCTGATGGCGGAGCTCCTTCGCTCGGACGTGGATACCAGCTTCCTACCCGGGAACAGCTCCAGCATCCAGGGCAGATTCCTGATCAGCTCCACGCCTTTCCAGACCACTCAGGATTTATTCCCCGAGCCTCCGAACATTAAAGTGGAGCCAGTCTCCAGGGACACGTACGGACCTGCCGTGGGCCTCGTGCCTCAGAGCTGCACCAAAGTCAAGCACGAGGGGAGCGTCTCCTGCATGATGCTGTACGAGCAGCAGCCCCGGCTGGCAAACTCCCCACAGAGCGCGATGGGCAGCCTGACGCCGCCGCTCAGTCCGGACGAGCTGAGGACCTCCGAGTGCCACCAGTCCCAGATGTGCAACTCCACCTCGCTGACCTTCCCACAGAGGTTCCACGCGCACAACCGCTGCGCGACCGGGGAATTCCCCCACCCGCACGCCGGGATGCAGCTCCCTTTTCACGGGGCGCACCATCATCACCACTTCCCCGGCATGTTCGCAGAGGAAGCGGCCAGGGGCATACAGCAGCAGGCGGCTGGCGGCCAGCGGGTCCTGCTGACCCCGCCTTCCTCCCCGCTGGAGATGATAGACCCCAAGCCGAAGAGGGGGCGACGGTCATGGCCGAGGAAACGCACCGCGACGCACACCTGCACTTTCACCGGCTGTGGGAAGACCTACACCAAGAGCTCTCACCTGAAGGCGCATCTCAGGACACATACAGGTAAGACCTGCCTGCGGACTTAATTTATTCATTCTGTCATGATGACCCACCTGTAAACAATGACGTCACCAGCGGCTTCCGTTTTGTGTTGACAGGAGAAAAACCATACCACTGCACCTGGGAAGGGTGTGGCTGGAAGTTCGCTCGCTCCGACGAGCTCACGCGTCACTTCCGGAAGCACACCGGACAGCGGCCGTTCCAGTGTCACCTGTGTGAGCGGGCCTTCTCCAGGTCCGACCACCTCGCGCTTCACATGAAGAGGCACATGTGAGGGAAGTCGCGATGGACAAAAATGGAACTGACAAGAACTTCTAAGTACCGCATCAACCCAGTAAAACGAACTGTAATAATCCTGTGATCGGCTATAGATCGATGCTATGCAAATATATAAACACACGTTCCTCTTGCAGCTATAGTGGAACCATGACAGCATGAACTGCCATTCAGTTATTATGAGGCCACTATTGACTACACTGTACTACCTATAGGTATGTTATTGGATTATTATAATGAGTTTTCATTGTGACAAAAGGAGCATCCAGATGAGATGCCCTCAAATTGTATTTTGTAAAAATATCTATTTAAAGTTTTTTTGTTTAAAAAAAAAAACGTGACAGACGACCGCAAAAACGAGAAAATTCTGCAGATTCTGTTTGGACTAAAGCCTTTTTTAAAAAAAAAAACAAAAAACAATGTAGCTGGTACTACTTTTTGTATGGAGTGCTTTTTATACTGTATGGACAACAGATTAAAGGAACATTCCTCGTCATGTCAGGCACATGCCACTGAAGCAACTGGAAGCAGACTAGCAGTGACATCTGTGCTGTATTATCACCATTAGTGCCTTTTGTTACACACTATTACACATCTTACAAATGCCTTAATGTCCACTGGCTAAAGAGAATCAAAGTTTTTTTGTTTTTATTTTTTCCAAAGCGTAAGTAGCACATGAAATACGCTTTGAGACAATGTTTTGCTCTGAAACTGCCTTTCATTCTGTTCTCCTTGAAGGCTTGAACAGAATTTGTCTGTGAATCACTCTGTTGTCATTTAGCATTTGAAGTCGGGGTCTTGCAGGTCTCAGAAGTGCACGCCATCTCAACACCACCTGATTGACGAAGGGCTCCGCAGTCTTGAAGCCTTGTTTGTGAAGAAAAGAAATGTACTGCCTTGTTAATAGAATCTTTTTTTTTTACATAATGAAAATAGTTTATTTTAATGTACATATTAAACTAAATGAACATGATTGCTGAGTCATGGTTGTGATTGTCTAAGCTTTGGATAGAGGGTTAAATATGTAAAACATGTTGATGTGAAAACACACATACACGAGTCCACAGTTTGAAAGCTCAGATCTGGCCTTTTATCCGATAATTTTACTGTATCAGTATGAAAAACTGTTAAATTGAAGCTGTCTGACAACAGGACATGATACTGATTAAACCACCCACAGACGTACGCAATCAGCAGCAGTAAGTGTTGATGTGGGATTTGTGGTTAAGAGTAAAGAAATCAAAACATTTTGCGTCACTGCCCTAAAACGAAGCCATCACTACTTCCACCTTCTTGCTCCAACTTGTGTTTTTCATGCTGAAATAATTTTTATATTCCAGAGAAGGTAAGCAGTAATTCAAAGAAAAAAGCTATACATTAGAACAAGGTAAATATGTTTTTCCGCTCTCGTAGTCCGGCTCTGAGGTTAAGTGAATTTTATTTCCAAATTCTGAAGATGCTAAATGAACTGTATTTATATTGTGGTTTTTGGTAACACTTAAAGCATCTTTCGAAAATGCGTTATGAACGTACTTACAATGTGTTACAATGCGCCTATACTGCTGTATAATCATAGTTATAAACAGGGTTAGGATTAACCCTAACCTTACCATAACCATAACCACTGATAACGCAATATAAGTGTGTTCATAATGTGTTATGATGCATTATAGAGACAGGCTTCATAGAAAGTGTTACCTGTTTTTCTAATCTACCCAAAGCACTTCACAACACAAGTCAGTATTCACACACACATTCACACACTCATGGCAAATGGTTTCTCTACAAAGTGCCAACCTGCTCATTAGGGACTTAAACACATGACATGCAGACCGTAGGAGTTGGGGTTCAAACTACCGACCTTCTGGTAGGCAAATGACCTGCTTGGTCTCCCGAGCTCCTGCCGCCCCCGATACCACATACCAAAATAAGCTAAATTGAAGGGCAGTTCTGATTTAAGGATGGACAAGACATGTAGAATGTCTCAGTTTTAATCCTGAAGGTGATGCTTTGGAGGTTTAGTGAAAGGTGAACCGTCCGTGGAAGCTGGTTCAATCCAGGCCAGAACACTGAGCGTCGGCTTGCAGCATCAGACTGTCGCTTCCCAGCTGGGACAGAGCAGCTGCCAGAGCACTGTGGCAGTTGTCTATAAATATAAACATTACATTGACATAATTACAGAGGCACGATATAGATGGAGGCTATGTTGGGGCATAGGGGCAAACCACAGTGAGTGGGAGGGATGGAGGGGTAAAAGGAAAAAGAAACCTTGTCTGAAAAAATAAATAGGGCTGCTGGGATAAAGGAACGCTCAGAAGAGAAAAAAACCCCAGAAAAATATGCTTTGAGGAAAAGTGTTTTCAGGCTTCTAGTAGGGATGAATGTTGAGGAAAACACATTTTTGTAAAGGCATGTGAGGAGAATTCTGTCCTTTTTTTATTTGAACAGGCACAGTTTAAGAGATTTACTTCTGTGGTGGCACACTGTCTGTCTGGACAGCAACCTGTTTCACATGTAATGATTTCATTCCTAAGAAAAGACGTGAAATTGTAAGCTGGCAGATTTCCACTCCTCTAGAAGTAAGTGTTTAGATAACAAAGATAACATCAGGCCTGTGAGTCGAATTACTTTGTGTTACATCAGGAGTCGGTCATAGAGCCACAACATGGAAATGATTCACAAGTGCATAACAGAGATAATCGAGGCGGAGATAAAGAGAGAGTATGCACGTCTGCATGCATTCCAGCACAGTAAAGCTCCTTCTCTTTAGAATAAAGCTCTGATGAGGCTCATTAAATCACTGTGTACTTTGATATCAGGCTTGAAAACATAGAGGAAGGCCTCTGTGTCCTTCAGATAAAGTGTTTGTATCATCAGTCAGTATCTGAACCTCATATCCTATCGTGACCCATGATTTTTGCAGCTGTCTGAAACAAACATTCAGACAGCAATGCTTGTGTGTTTAAGTATGAAAGTAGGCAGTGTTTTAACTCCCCAGCTTTCTTTTTTCATTCTTCACACAACAAGCTCTATCATTGTTGTGTCCCCCTTACAAACAACTAAGTGCAATGATATGAACGCCTTCGGGGAGAAGCTGTTTTTCTCATTTGTACCGTTTGTACAACATCACCTTCAGGCATAACCACTCAGGTGGAATACTTTGTCTTTAGACATGGGCAAATGAAACATCGCTACAAGCTGCAGCTAGTTGCCACTAAATCCTACACACTGGACATAAATATGATAAGAGATTAATCAGATTGTGACATCATCGAGATGAAGTCAGATGGGTCAAAAAAGCACAACAGGATCAGACGTTAGTCAAACATTTGGAGGAGAAAACCAAGAAGAGCAGTAAAATCATCAACCCAGCAATATTGCATGAGAGGGAGTGCTGTTGTACTGAATATTGGCCGAGTGCCAAAGATCATCACACCAGTGACGATATTCAGAACAACAGCACGACCTCGAGTGCGATATTATTTTTATACAACAGTTCTGCAAACTCCATTTAGTAGACAGTAATAAGCAAAAACAGATTATGATTTGTTTGTTAATTTCATACATTTATTTGACTCCGCCAGCACAAATAGTTTTGCAACTGGACTGGTACAGGACTGTTGCTAAGTAACACGAACAATTAACATGTACCTGCACATTAGCTTACTTTAGAAGTTACAGAAGGGCCCAACACTTTACTTTCTTGCTTGTTTCTTCCTTCTTTTCATCCTTCTCTGAAGACAGTCTGGAAAAATGTTCATCTTTTCAGTGCATTTTGTTACAAAATAACTTAGCAACCAACAGTTAGTGATTAGAACACCTGTTAAGCGGATTAATACATAAAATTAAAAGTCCCAGTGCTGTTGTAGTCTATATCAGCACTCATGGAATGCCTCTTGTCCAATCAAATTGCTCAATAGGAACTAACTGTTGTATAATTGCAAGCAACAATCAAATTATGTATTTATGATAAAATACAGAAACAATGGTCAACACTTAGAAATTCAGGAATATAATGAGCTGGAATTATCCATTAACTGCAAGCATGACCTTTTCCATGTAGCATTCATGCACACACCAAGTATTTTACCTGCACTGATGAGCAAACAAAGACGATCATAAAACTTTACACCGTGTCTCCTTTTCACAGTTGCATTTGTGCAGCAGTCAAAAGGCCTGTGTCTATTTTTGGTTGTGAAAGGCCATAAATTTTGGTGTCATCTTCAGGATGGCTCCCTGCCAGCCCTAAGAAAAGAGGAACCCCAGTTTCTATCATTGGTACATTTACTCAAGTGAAAAATCTAACTTTTTCATTTCACTTTTTCAGTTGGGTGCAGGCCAGTGGCTGCCACCTCAGAGCGTGGGAACCTGCTGAGGGGGTCAGATCGTTTGCATGCTGATTTCTGCATGCTCTCTCAGAAACGCAGCCGTGAGTTTAAAAAAATGTCAGGTTGAATTTGCATAAAATGATGCACAAGACATCTATTCCACTTTCTGGAAACATGCAACTTTTAGTCAGTGAAGCTGTAAAAATGATACTGTGTATGTGTGATGCTATCATAGGTAACACTTTACTTAAGACATCCATATATAATGCAGCACAAAAAGGTAAAGCAGATAATGCAGCTTTGTCATTATACAATGAATTGTCCAACGAAATTGCGAGGTTAAAGTGGAGGGTCAGTCCTGAGCCGCTGCGACTGAGCGCACCACCACAATGGGCCAACCTAACCAATGTGCCTAACATTAGCGTACTTATAATGTGTTATAATGCGCCTATAAGCAGGGATAGGGTTAACCATAATCATATATAATGCATTATAAGTGTGTTCATAATGTGTTATAATGTGTTACATATGTTCATTATGAGCATAGTAAGTTAAGTAATCATGCA
>JAQFJA010000021.1:411967-429722 GCA_029874485.1 Naso brachycentron
CTTTTACGCATCAGTTATCCAGTCCAAGTTTTTTTCATGGGAAGGGGGCCTCCAAAGTGTCTGTAGCCCCGAAGTCTAAAGTGATCTTAAGTCGCCTATGCACACGTGTCAGTAAAGCATCTAAACCTCGAGGCTGCTGTCACTTCATATGCACATTAATTCACACAGAGCATTAATGATGTACTTTAATTGCACTTACCTGATTATGTCACCAAAACAACCTTAACTACAAGCACAATGAACACCGAAGAAAGCAAAGCTGACTGCGGATTTCGGATTATTAATCTTGCGGAAGGAAAAAAAAAAAACCTCACGCGAGTATCGCACTTCAACATTACGTTTGGCAGGAAAAAAATATCTGCGATACAAACTGCTTTTGAAAGATCCATGAGGACATTTATAACTAATTACAAGTATATATAATAACTATATCTACAACTAGACAGGACAGGCAGGAACATCAGATGTGGGTGGAGGCCAGAGCAGAGAGGAAGTGCTGGAGAAGCAGGAAAGGAGCGTAGAGAGGAAGAGCAAAGTGCTGTTTTACTTCGGCCTCAAGAGTCATTCTGATGAGGGCAGATCAACACAAACATAAACATCCTGCAGGGCAAACTTTGCAAACGTTCAAAAAATCTTTGCTCCCCAGTGACACCATGTCTCAGTCCTCGGGGGAACACCGCCCAGGCCATGACACATGGAGTCGGACTCATCTCTCACCTCAGGCTTGGTGTCGCTGGGATCGTCGATCTTGGCTCTGTCGTCCCAGTCACTGGGTTTCTTGGCCTCTGGGTCTTTAATCTTCTTTGCGGGCAGCATGTCCCAGTCGTCCTCCAGGGAGCCGGACTCCACCTTCTCATTGTCGATCCTCACTTCGTATGTCTGGTCAGAATTCAGGATCAGTGTGTACAGGTGGGTCAACTCGTCATCCTACAGCAAGAGGACAGAGGACATTTAGAGTGAGAAAGAAATTTTCAAATCATATTCACAAAAGAATTTTTAAAAAGTCTGAATTATTTAACAGGCTTTCGGCAGTCCCTACTTTGCATTTGACGTCTTTCTTGATGAGGTGGTTTTGGCCCTTGTAGTTGAAGATCACATGAACCTTCTTTGTGCTGTATCCACAGATGTCAGGTCCTGGAAGCACAAGTCATATTGAGGAATTTATTTAATTTCCTTCATGTCACACTACAGGGAAATCGCGGTAACAAATACATTTGAAACAGCTGAAAGAAAAAAAATTACTCATAAGGAAAATGTATCGCGCATGCTTTCATGCTCTCTCTCTCTGTGAGCAGCTGTGTTCTGAGATCAGGCCTCACTGCTTCTCCAGGACAAACACCACCAAAACAGAACTCACCAAACATGATATAATACTGTGAGTCGCCGTGCATGTTGCTTTGGTCCAGGTCAGAGGGAAAAATCTTGACGTAGCCACCGCCGCAGTCGATCTTCTGCTCGTGCTTGACGGTGAACTGGACAACCAGGGGCTTTCCCTCGTTGCTAAAGGGCTCAAAGCGGGTCGACAGGGCGTAAAAGCGGGCATCCTGGCTGGTCTGGATACCTGGTGTAGGTGCAGGTGAGAAAAATAAAAGGTGGAATCTTGAGATTGTGTCCTGAAGAGGAACCTTGTGACAAAAAAGTAGCTTCAGTTTTATGTTAAATATTCCTAATCTGTTGTGAACATTTACCACAGAGTGCACCTGGTGGCAGGGAGCCTTCCTGAGCAACTCAGTGAGTTTAGTATGGAGAGTTACAGGTGCTAACAGGAGTCCAGTGGCTTGTTTTCTTACTTGAGTATTCTACAAATCCCCCTTTCAAACAATTACTTCCACAAAGTGACAAGTTCTTTATGAGAGGTCATAAATGTGGGCGAGGGGCTGAAAGACATGTTGCTGTGTACGATCTATCACATTATATTGATAATTCAGTCGACAAACTGAGTCAAAACATTTCAATTCGAGATTTCCTTTCCAATTCATTTGAGTGGTATTGGCAAATTACACAACACACTGATGTAGCTGCCATAATAGCAAAAGTAAAAATGAAATTAAGGTGCACTCTTACACTTTAACGGGACACACTGAAACAGAAAACATGAAAATAAAGTGTGTAAGTGTCCTTTTGTGTCACTGAACTTTCGGTCTGGGGATTAGCAAAGACTTCATGATACAATATGCATCACAACACATGGCTCATGATTAGTGCCCAACTGCTGAATCAGTTTGCTGATATTATTGGCCAATATTGGCCATTTGCAGATATATCAGTATCGGTCTATATGTTGTCTGATATGCAACAATATTAAAACTGTTTTTTAAGGCTGGAAAAAAGCTTGGACTAGTGTTTTGAAATGGTGTTATCACGTAGTTTGTCCAGCAGAGGGCAGTCCATTATTTAATTTGTATTAAGTGAAGTGTTTACTAATGTATTTGATAACCACATTCAAAATATTATGTATAAAATATCAGCTGATTTTCTTACACCCTGATATCATCATCGACCAATAACACAGCGGTCGGGCCCTAGTCACGATCCGACGCAGTGTATCACAAAATAAATATTGCAGTATGGTACAGCCCTGCCGTAAATGGAATTTTTTTCCTCAGTGTGAATATTTCTCTGAATTGTTAACCACTCAGCACAGTTTGGCCAATCGTCTTAAAGCCATCTCACTGTAACTGCTTTCTTTGCCTCTGCTCGTAATAATACCTGCAATAAAATCACCTTTTGTCCTCCTGTGAACCACAACTGGTTCATCCCAAGAATTGCCATCAGGGGTCACAGTAATAAAAATGGATTTCCAAAAACGAACAATAGGTTTTGACAAAATATATGTGAGTGAGTGGCTGCTGTCTCTCCACATTTCTCCAACGTTTACTTGATTGATTTGGGTTCATTATAAAATAGGAACCATCTTTAGTCATTGAAGCCAAGTTTTCTGTGTAGGTTGGTTCCCTTTTTTTTCGTGTTCTCCACTCTGAATTTTAAATAAATACTGTTCTAACTGGAAGGCCTCTATTAATCCAGTGGCAATTTTTCTGTCCAAGGCCCACGCATCTGAACACACAGTGTACAGGTCAACTCGTTGTCCTGGCTCTACTGAGGGAAGGTCATTGACCCAAACCTCTTTTACCTCCATTTACATGACACAGTATCTCATGTGTTGAAATATTCAAATTCAGTATCAGACAAACCCATTTATTTCAATTATCTTTGAGGCAGAGCAGATAATACATACCTTTATCAGCCTCAGCATCCCCGTAGAACTTTCCAGCACTCAGTTTCCACTGGCCGTAGTCTGACTTGTGCTTCGACTCGACCCACCGGCTCTTCCACCCATCTGAGAAACAGCAATCCAACCCAACCAGTTACTGAGCGCCGGCCATGTTTTAGCAGATGATACAATATAGCCAGAGTACATTTTATTTTTATAACGCTGCCTGTGCCAGACTAAAAAATGTTGCAATGCATTTGTGGTATAATACCACCATAAGAGGAAGAGAAATGGAGGCTTGCCTCATTTACAACTGATTCAGCACTAAAACCGTTTTGAATCCAGCCACATTTGAAAAGTCTGTAGGCCTATCACCTACATTACATTAAATTAAATGTTATCTTAATAGTTTACAGGGCTATGGGCTTTTTTTTCGGCTTTAATTCCAACTTGTTCACCACACAGTGGACAATCTCTACAATGTAAGAAAAATCTACAACAGCACTAAAGCTGAATTTGACCTGACAGCCCTGAATGCGTCTCGGGCTCCTCAATATCAAAAGTGAAAATATGTAGACAAACATACGAGGTTGTCAGCTCACGTCAGTGACCTGAGGGGTATTCCCACAGCTTGACTAAGTTCAGACAATCTCTATTTTTAAAACAAAATGTTATTTGAACATTTATTTAACTGCTGTGTTACGCTAACCTTACTTTAGCTGTGTTTTTTAAGCTAATATTATCTCTCACCTGACTAACAGACGTGACGTGGCCTAGCCTGTTACAAGTTAATGACTAATATAGTAAGGTGCATTACATTGAGAGGAATATTTTAAAAGGCAGATATTCAAATGAAGCCTGAAGGCGATGATGAGTCTGTCACTTCACAACATACTCAGTCAGACACAGCACATGAGGACATGTTATACTACACCTCCATCCAGGAACTGCTCCTTCAAATACACGGTGGCGTCAATTGTTACAATTATCGATGCAAAAACCGCAAAAATCGCCGCTGGAAGCTTCATGTTGATCCTCTCGGTCCGGTGCTCGGGAGGTGCAGGCAGCAGGTCTGAGGTGAAAAAGCCGAGAAGGGCTCAAACAAACGCAACCTGACAATTTCAACAGCGACTTGCCCTGCACAGATGGCCGCAGCTCATTGGACGAGCGTCCCACCAATGAAATGAGACCACGAGTTACTTTTCGGAAACGCTCGGGTTGTGTCGGACGAAGATCGTGGATGGGCGACAAACGGCTCTCTGCCCGCCCCTGCTGCATTCAGGGACTGTGGGATACGCGTGTGATTTAAGTCCACACTGAACGTGTCGAGTCGGTTTCAGGGTAAAAGCCAGCGGCGTCGACTGTGTGCTCTAGATATGAGGTATAATTTAGGTCTCAGCTGTGAAAACCGAGGTTGAGTCTGTTTTGTAACACTGAGGCTTTCACCACTGAGACGTAAATGATCCTACCTCAAAAACAGAGGTGGAATAAGTAAGAGCTTAAGAAGTGTAGCTGTGTGTTTGTCTTATTCCACTTTCCACTTTTCCTCCACTGCATTCCACCACCATCAGGCCTACCTGACAACTTTAGATAGGCTACTAGTTACTTTATGAAGTAAGACTTTTATTTTTGTGAAACAGTTCAGTTTGGCATGCAAATGTTTGTTCCTTTTTGTATTTAACAAAAAAGGACAAAAACCACAACACAAGAGAAAAAAGAAAGACTGATAACAACGTAATTTAAAACATTATCACAAATATACCCACAAAAAAAAAACAACTTGACAGACAAAACAGATACAGATACGAAGTTTGTATCCAAAGATTCAAGTAAAAGTAAAGAGACTTTATTGTCACTGTAGTTATACAACAAAACTTTGTTTGGTAGCTCTCAGAGCCAGCAGCAATAAGAGCAAGATAAAAAAAAAGATATGAAAAAATAGAATAAAAATATAGAGTATATGGTAGGGTTTGGGTCGTGCCAGCAGTGCAGTATAAGTGCAGTGTAAACAGGAACTATTTTACTGTAAGGCTTCATTCAGACCAAATCAGACTATCTGGTGAAAACACAGGTCCTCTGATTCGTTTGAACGATGCCTGTCAGTTTTGGCTGTGGCAATGCAAGCTGCATCGGCACAACTCTATCGCAGCAGCCGGCTGTGTTCTGTATTCAGACCAAATCAGCCCTCTTATGTAGACAGCTAGCATAAACTGTGTCCAGATTTGGGAGCCTGGTTCCTACAATCCTTTGTGCAGTCTTAAGTCTCTGGTTCCAAGTCTCTCCGGTTCTCTGCAGGGCAGCTGGTGTACCACACTGTGGCGCAGTGGCAGAGAATGCTCTCTATTGTGCTCCTGTAGAAATTTACTAAGCTGAGAGGGGAGTTTGGCTTTTTTAAGCTTTCCCATGAAGAAAAGGCTCTGCTGAGCTTTCTTCACCAGGTGAGAGCTGTTAAGAGTCCACGTCAGGTTCTTTGTGATGTGGAGTCCGAGGAAATTGATGTTGCTGATCCTCTCTACTTCCTTGTTATTTATGCGAAAGAGTGGAGCCATCATTTTCCTGGCTTTTCTCAAGTCCTCAATGATACCCTTTATTTTAGTGGTATTCAGGACCAGGTTATTGTCCGAACTCACGCTCAACCAGATGTCGGCCCTCCTCTCTGTAATGCATCTCCTCATTTTCTGACATCAGTCCCACTATAGTGGTTCATTATCGAACTTCACTGTAGTGTTAGAGGAGTGGATGTGTGTACAGTCATGTGAGAATAGAAAGAAGAAGGCAGGCCTGAGGATAGAGCCCTGTGGTGCTCCTGTGTTAAGGGTGAAAGTGGTCAATGTGTGGTTGCCCACTCTGACATTTTGAGGTCTGTTAGTGAGGAAGTCCATAATTTGTGAGCAGAGTGTGGTGGTTAATCCCAGGTTGTTGCGCTTGTTTACCAGTTTATTGGGTATTATTGTATTGAAAGTGAAGCTAAAGCTGACAAATAGCATCCTGACGTATGGGTTGGGATGTTTCAGATCGGACAGAGGCTGTATGAAGTGCAGTCGAGACTGCATCCTTCATCAATCTGTTTCCATGGTTGGCAAACTGGCGGCTGTGCGGATCAGGGGGGATGTTGGCCTTGATGTGAGATTGAACAAGCCTCTCCAGACATTTCATAATGATTGATGTCAGGGCAACTGGTCATTGAGACACGTAACTGCTTGCTTTTTGGGCATGGGGACAATGGTGATTTATTAGATTTAAGGCATGTGGGGACTACAGCCTGCTGCAGGGACAGGTTAAAGATGCTGGTGAACACCCACCCCTGCCAGTTGGTCAGCACATGACTTCAGTGTACGACCTGGCTCCCGCTGTAAGATGAGTACAGGCTCCCTCCTGGATGATGTTGTTTGAGCTCTCACTCTGCTGGTGTGGTTGTCAAAGTGTGCTAAAAACTGGTTCGGCATCAGGAAGCGTGGCATCATGGCTGGTCGGTGAGGTACCGCTCTTATAGTCCATTGTGGCTTTAATGGCTCTCCACATGCTGCGGAGGTTGTTGTTTTCAAAGTGGTCCTCGATGTGCCGCTGGTATCTGCACTTGGCCTCTTTAATGCCCTTCTTCAGATCTCTCTGGGCCTTACTGTAAGCCAGCCTGTCCCCCGACCTGAGGGCAGCGTCCCATGCCCTGAGTTTTCTCCAAGTCTGTGCTCTGTGCAAACAGCTCCCAGTCTGTGTGATCAAAACAGTCCTGCAGCAGTAAAGTGGATTCTTCACTCCAGGAGTACCTACCCACCCACAGACACACACACACCAAGGTTATTCTGTTATTATTTATTACATGTTATTGTTATTACAAGGTTATTATTCTTGTTCAGTTATTCTGTTCGACAGTATTACAACGCAGTTTACAGAAAACCCACAGCACAGCATCATTTAGACAGAGTATAGATAAAAGTTTGGATAAATGAGTTCACTTGATAAATTAAGTGAGTCTCAACGAATGAAGATTTTTGCTCACAAAAAAAAAACTGAACAAATTTGCTGTAACAGTTAGTATGTATATTGAACCTAATGGCCAAGATATATGGAAGACATTGAAGCCAAGGGCGGGTTGAATTTCGTGGCTGGCAAGGAACAAGGTGGCATGGCGTGGCATGGCATGGCGTGGCAGAGACGATGAGGAAGGCTGATGACTGGGGTCAGCTTGATCCTGTGCACAAGGAGATATTAGGTTTACACACACCAGAATACGCCACTTTTGTCCTATCACGGCTAATTACGATTCAGCCGTGAGTCAACACTGTAAAAGCCACAGATGCAGATGTGTACCTGTTCCCCGGTTTGACTGCAGCACACCAGAGCTATGGAGAATAAAGACTGGGAAGAAATCAATAAGGCTGAAATTAACACTGAGAGGAGCTACTGCAGCTACACAAGCTGAGAGTTTGGTCGACAGAGTCAAGACCACTGAAGAAACAATCTGGTGACTAATGGGGATGAAGACCAGGCTTAAGGACTGATGTTAATGAGTCACAGTTGAGGAGCCAAATCAGCCAGAAGGAACACAGATTCACACAGATTCACACACGCACACACAGAGGGAGAGGGATGGGGAGAACCCAAGGCACACAGAGAAATAGCACTTGAAACACTTAGCCACGGCCTGAGCTGTGACAAAAAACAAAAGTAGGCCTGTATTGATTGTGTACGGTATTTTCCAGGCCCTCATCAGAGCACAGCATGGCCAATTAAATGGTAAATGGACCCGATTTATAAAAAGCCTTTCTAGCCTTCACTACACAAAGTTGTTCACAGCACAAGTCAGCATTCACACACATTCACGGCAGGTAGCTTCTCTACAAAATGCCATACACCAATGGAACAGCCATTTGGGATTCAGTATCTTGCCCGAGGACACTTCTACCTCCTGAGCTACAGCCACCCTGCTGTTTACTGCTGTTGTCCCCAGATGACACCCTCTTCTCCTTCAGTCTGGTACTGCATTTGAGCCATGGAGGACCAAAACTGCCTAAATCAATAATAAATAAATTAGATAGCTGAAGAGTTGCAACCATAAGAGTTAAAGGTCCAGCTTGTAAGCACACCTGTCTTTGCATTTGCTAACCTCTCTCTTCCCTATAATGTTAAGGTTGACGTCAGTCCCAACAGCTTTGGTGCAGCCCTGTTTCAGGAACAAGATGGCAAAGTGAGGCCAGTTGCCAGCTGAAGTCTGAAATGTACTTTGCATGCGTTTTGGAGTAAATTTCAGTGAGTCTCAGTCAGTTTGTACAGACAGAGTGTGACTCCTTTGACTTTTTACTGGTTTTGTGGTTAAGTATTCAGTATGAGGAGCAGCATGTGTTGTGCTTTGTAAGGACTCTGCCAATCAACAGTATTATCGCTAGTTAAGAAATAGAGCTCGGGTTACAAAAATGTGAACAATCCCTTTAAAAATGAGAATGTTTTGTACAACTCTCTGTATGTATGGAGACAATGCAGTTCAAAATTTTACAAGTTGTGGATGGTACCACAATAACCACACGGTACCATACCTATTTTGGTTACCCTTCCGCTGGGGTACCAAGCGATTCCAAAAGGGTCCCAAGAGGAAGGAGCTACACACACTGCAGTCTGTTGACTGCAGGCAGGCAAACAGCTGTTTTTAAGTGTTGTGGTAGAACGGTTAATATATTACTTCATTGAGTTTTACATGTTTTCCGGCCAGAATGTTACCCTGTAGATTTCAAATATGTTGTCAGTTTATCCAAATAACGTCTGTTTGTATCTGTCAAGAAGTTTTCAGACTTGCGAGGAGCCGTAGCTTGCCAGGTGAGACCTGCTGCTGTTTTCCCTGCAGGACATTTTAAACTGTTTATAAGAGTGATTAAGCAAGATTTCATGCCAGCATGTTGCCTGATTCAAGCCGGGTCTGTTTAAAATGCAGGCCTTTGTTTAAGACAAATTACATCAATGCAGTGGTTCTATAACTCGATGTGGCACGCTCACCTCACAGTCGTAATCAATCATTGACAGTGATACAGGAAGCAACTAACGAAAAAGCTTAAATTTTCCAAGATTAATCTTAGTGAAATAATGGCCAAAGCGCTAGCATTAGCAATTTTTTGCTTGTTAATTAAGGTCATCGCATTCAATCTGTATTTTTTCTGTGGTTCATTCGAGAGGATGAAGTCAAACTGATGCGTTCCCCACAGCAACACAGTGTTTTATTGTGATGCAGCGAGCAAGGGAGACAAGGAAAAAGAGAGAGAGAGAGTCATTCTTTTGAATTTGATTTTATTTTGATTTATCACTTAATTTTTACTGTTATGCTGACATGAATAAACGTGTACTTTAATATCATTCTAACTTAACAGAAATTACTCAGCCACATTGTTACTGCAACCATAAATGTTCTACTAAGAAACAAAGTGTTCAGGATTCTGCTGCAGTGAAAAGAGCTCACACCTGGAGTGAGTTCAAAGTCACACCAGGGTGCTTTTTTTTTTTTTTTTTGCTACGGTTTCCTGGTTGAATGACCTGTTTCCTTGACATGGTGTGCAACGGCCTTTGAGGTGTGTTTTCCCTCGTTTGGTGGGTGTGTCAGTTACCCATTCAACTGCAACATGTGGCCTATATAAACCGTACCATATTAAAAAGGCAGTAGCACAACAGATCCAACCAACCCGTTACTCCATTTCTCTAAAAACGTAATGGGAAACATTAGAAAATCATATCATAGTAACACTGATCAGCAAAACTCACAGTCCTAATACTCATGATAAAACCATGAACTCATTCAGATTCTCAGATTGAAGAAGTGGAATTTTCTTCTTCTGAAAAGCATCGCAAATTGGATCGCTATAAAAAAGAATCACACTTTCCACATACTCCTTCACCTGATTGGGATGTTCTCTCTTACTCTGGACAGCAACAGCTCTGACTGTAACATGCAGCTTGTTTTGTATCATTAATCACATATTTAGACCTAATTCATCAGGCTCTTCCTCTGAGAGAACGCTCAGCATGCTTCCTTCAACTGCCATAGTTGCAACGCTTGCGTGACACAACGTTCCACTAATACGTGTAGTCGGCTTTGAACTCAGCCCAGAACTCAGCCCTATACATAGATTCCAGTCAAACCAGTCTCTTCCCTCTTCCTGCTCCTCCTGAGACCGCTCCTTCTCCAGATATGACTCTTTAGAGCTGCATACAATATGTCACAATATGTCATGTGTAATTGTCAGAAGAAGCACACATTCTTTACTCAAGTAGACGAAAAGATGCTTGTGTAAAAAAAAGACTCTGGTAAAAGTAAAGGTACTGACTCAACTTCTTTACTCAAGTAAAAATAATAAAGTACAGGTTCTGAAAAGCACTCAAAGTACAAAAGTAAAAAGTTTCCCTCTGAAGAACATTCCCACCAACCTTTCTGTCACATTAATGCTGTAGAAATCTGTACATGATGGGAAATACCCTTGTTCTAATTCTTCATGTGCAAAAAAATGAACTTCTCCTTTAATAAGAGTAACAAAGTTTTTGTACTTCAATTTCATCCCGTCTCTGATAGTTGTGAGGGTTGATAGAAGGAGATGGAGGACACTGACCGAGCGCAAATGCAGGAAGATCAAAGTAAGAAATTGAAAATATTGTGACGTCAAGATTTTTATAATAGCTAAACAGAAACCTTTTATGAAAGGAGAAACAACATTGCATTCACAATAGAATTTTACTCGTATGGGAAAGCAGCTCTTAATGTCTGATCCTAGAATGGCTGCTGATCCCCATGATGGGTGTTTGCTCCAGTGAGGACATGTTTGCCGTCCCACAGTGGACCTAACGTCATGATACGCTCAGGGACTCCTGGCAGAAATAGTGTCAAAGTTTTCTCTGTTTTGTTGACTAATAAAAAACTCAGTTAAGATGCTCAGAACACGTGACATGCCTCCTCATGTTGATCTCAGTGTCTTTCTCTCTCGATGCAGCAGCACATTTCAAAGACAGACAACCCGATCACAAGGGTCTTCAGACTGTTCACAGAAATGTTGAGATGAGATCCTGGGCACGAGCTGAGCAGCAGCACGAGCCACCAACCAGTGCAGCCATCTCCACGGCCCGCTCAGCCTGAAATTTGTACATTTTGTAAATGTTGAGCATTTCAATCCAATTGTAATTCAAGAGCCAATCAGACGTATAACTGGGTTTGTTCTGTTTAAAATAGAGAGGTTACAAAATGATGCTGTGGTATGTGGGATGTTGCTGGTTCATTTAATATTAGTTTGTTTCATGTACAGAACCCTAAATTTAAATTCTGCAGCCACGACTGTGTCCAACCTCTTAAAACAGGTTTACTGTTCAACTTTGTTCTGTAGCATTTGTATAAAATCACTTTGCTTGCTGCAGGTATTACTTATTAGCAGGATTGATTCATTATTGGTTTTGTTGTGTTTAGGTAGAATTCTAGTGAAGACTTAAAGTAATGTCATCCTTATTATTTCCCAGTTGAGATGATAATGCCAGTGTGACGCCCTCTCCCCTCTGTGACAGTAAGTGGGACTTTTCCAATTTAGCACAAAGCTGTTTGCTTATTATTGCAAACTATGCACTTTGTCACAGTCATCATCTTTCATGGACAGATACATCTTACACAACAACACAAATAGTGGTCAGTGTTACAGTTTTTCTCTGTCGCTTTGATCCTCAGATCATTAAAATTCTCCAAAGTAAAGTTACTTGTTCATCCTCCACATTTTTTCGTGACTTGCGCACATCATAAACACAATTTCTCATTCTTTTAAACATATTGCAAATGCTTCATGCCTTCATATAAATGATTAGTTTTTCTCAGTTGCTGCGGCTCAGTTCTCAAATGAGAAAAGCATTTTTTAAAACATTAAGCTCAAATCTCTAAACATTTAATTTGCCGTTCACAGCAGATTAGAATTCCTCCTTCATTCAAGCTTGCAAACATTCAAGCTAATAAACATTATTTCATTGTTTGAGCATCACGTGAAATGATCCATTAAATTATAAAAATCTGTCAGACAAACATGTGTGTGTTGTATGACAGGGAGTGTTTGTGATGTCTGCCTCAATAAACTGGTGAAAGACCTGCCAGGTCAGATGTGATGTCGAGATGTCACTATCCTGCTACAGGTATGTAGTTTTGTCAGGTGTGTTGTTTTAGAGTTTGCCTTTCACGAGGATGTAATTTTTTGGCAGTCATAGTCATGATGTAATTTTTGACTGTCATGGTGAAAAAGCGTTCACACATTTTGATCAGTGTGGCTCGAACAATAAAACAACCTTTCATCTTTTTAGGGGGGAACTGCCCAATGAACCGACACTGAAACTAGATTTTGAAACATACATGAAATATTTTGGGTGACTTTACTACCTTTTGCAAACATGCAGCAGAGTTTTGATGAACCATGAAACTGTTGTGACAACTGCTCGTACAGTTTGAGGAAGGTTAAGACTGTTCTGAAAAATAAGCCAAAACAGTTGAGAAAAATTGTAAATACAACTGTCTGCTGTTTTCCTACAATTGCTTAAGTCATGTTGATCAAAATGTCTTTTACTTCTCTGTTTAATAGTCTTAACCCCCCAAAAATCTGGGCATTAGTCATTTTTTAAACATTTCTAAGACTTTTTTTGTCCTGACTTGATAAGTAGCTCTCTGATGATGAGGACAAGATTAATAAAATGCTCTTTGCGTTACTAATTCATTCACTTTTCTTTTTCTTTCTTTTTTTTAGGGCCTCATAACTTCTGGGCTGAAAAATAGCTTATTGTAAAGCAGCTTGTAATGTCTGCCGAATTCATGTAGGCTACTTAAAACTTAATTCAGCATGGTGTATTTCATCTTTTGATTCAGTTGTAGAATGTGTGGCCCTCCACTTGCTTTTCTACCTCAATGTGACCTCCTGGAACAAAATGTCGCCCACTCCTGACATGTGCCGTAGGGAAAAGAGCAGCCATGTGCATTTTCAGTCAGTGTCGTCCAAACCTCAGCATTAGTTTCCAGTAAGCAGCTTTGTGCTGGTAAGGCAGCCCTGTTTGCCTCTTGCATCTGGTAGAAGAGAATAGAATAGAATAGAATAATCTTTATTGTCGTTACACAAAACAAAGAAATTCTGTTGGAGCAGTCCTCCAGCTGCCCAGGCTTATAATAAATATAAAGATAAGTAAAAACAAAGAGACATACAGTATATACAATAGGGCACAATACCAAGAATATAAAAAGTAAACTTGTGCAGGAAAGTCCAAAGTCCTTAAAGTGTCATTAGTGCTGTGTATGCCTGTGTGTGTGTGTGTGTGTTTGTGTGTGTTTGTGTGTGTTTGTGTGTGTTTGTGTGTGTTGATGTGAAGATAGGGAAGAGGGCGGTGGGGGCTCCTGAGGAGTAGGGCGGAGTGAATAGCGGAGGGGGGCATCAGTGTGGGAGGGGTGCTAGAGTTCAGGAGTGTCACAGTTCTATGGTAGAAGCTGTCTTTAAGTCTTGTTGTGCGTGCACTCAGCGCCCTGTAGCGCCTTCCTGAGGGCGGTGTCCAGGGTGTGTGCTGTCTCTGATGATGCCCTTAACCCTCCAGATGCAACAGGTCTGGTAGATGTCCTCTAGCCCGGAGAGCTGGGTGCCGATGATCCTCTCTGCAGTCTTGATGACGCGCTAGAGAGCTTTCCTGTTCTCTGCGGTGCAACCAGAGAACCATACTGTGATGCAGTATGTGAGCACTGACTCAATGGCTGACCTGTAGAAGCTCACCAGCAGCTGTTTTGGAAGGTGTGCCCTCTTCAAGCACCTCAGGAAGTGAAGCCTCTGAAGTCCTTTCTTGGCCATCACCGTGGTGTTGACGGAACAGGTCAGCTCATGGCTGATGTTGACTCCGAGGTACTTGATGCTCTGCACAACCTCCACTGTCTCCCCATTGATGGTGATGGGGTGATGGATGAAGGGCTTCTGTCTCCTCCTGAAGTCCAGGATCATTTCCTTCATCTTTGCTGCGTCGAGGATCAGGTTGTTTTCTCGGCTCCAACTCGCCAGGTTCTCTACCTCTGTCCTGTAGGCGGCCTCGTCATTTGACGTGATCCTGCCTACCACAATGGTACCATCTGCAAACTTTAATATGGTGTTGGCCTCATGGGTGGGTTTGCAGTCCAGAGTGTAGAGAGAAAAGAGGAGGGGGCTCAACACACAGCCCTGTGGTGCGCCGATGTTCAGGGTGATGCTAGAGGAGACCTGTCTCCCCATGCGCACAGTCTGTGGTCTGTCTGTGAGGAAGTCCAGGACCCAGCTGCTCAGGTGTGTGTTGAGGCCCAGGTGGTCCAGCTTGGTGGCCAGTTTATGGGGGGGATGGTGTTGAAGGCGGAGCTATAATCTATAAATAGCATCCGCACATAACTGTCCTGCTTGTCCAGGTGTGTCAGGGCGGTGTGGAGAGCCAATGACACCGTGTCCTCCGTCGACCTGTTTGCCCTATAAACACTTCATCACCACCAGTGTCAGAGCCACTGGCCGGTAGTCATTGAGGGACCTGATGGCTGATTGTTTTGGCACAGGGATGATTGTGGCTGACTTGAGGCATGTGGGGACGGAGGCTTGCAGCAGGGAGATGTTGAACAGGTCCGTGAGCACTGCTGTCAGTTCCCCTGCACAGTCCTTCAGAACCTGCCCTGGTACTCCGTCAGGTCCAGTGGCCTTGTTGGGGTTGATGTGCTGCAGGGTCCGCCTAACATCATGGGGGCTCAGAGTCAGCACTGGTGGAGAGGGTCCCTGCTGTGCCCATGTGTTGTCACTACTGTCAGTGCAGTCAAACCTGGCAAAGAAGAAGCAGAAGAAGAGAAATTTGTAATTTGTAATTTAAAATACTAAATTGTAATTTGTAGACTTTGATATTTTCCTTTGATGTTTGTATCTATTTTTCAATTACTTTTATGCATATTACAGCTATATGTTCGTTTTGACTTATTTTTACTCACCAGAGTCAGATTCCTGTAAAGACTTTTACACTATTTTTGTACTTAGATGTGTTTATGTCATCATGACTACATATATACGCAAAACATACAGACAGTGGGTTGGCCTGTAATTTTACTGTCTTGGAACTAGATGGTTTGTTATTTGACATGTACGGGGTCACATTTCCATTCAGAGAGTGGATGCGTGTGTCTGTCATAAAGTTATCTGTCTTTGAAGCTGGAGGAATGTTTTCCTGTTTGCATGCTGTGTGTGTGTGTGTGTGTGTGTGTGTGTGTGTGTGTGTAGCTGTGACAGAGATGCAGAGGCCAGCCCTACAGACTCTAGAGGCCCTGTAGGTCTCTGACCTATTTCTGCCTGGAAGGAGCTGCTTTGTCACATGCAGACACCAACCACTGCACCTGGATAGTGTGTGTTTTTGTGTGTGTGTGTGTGTGGCTGTGTGTGCATGCTTGTTTGTGTATGTGCCATTGAGACGATGCGCCCTGTGTCTCTTAGGTATTACTGTACAGCTCTCTTTGGTACTTGCTGATTTGAATGGACACTTACTCCCTCCTTTTGTATTCTTTTTCACTCTCCACCATTTCATAGAGCAGCATTTTCCCACTGCACGCACACACACACACACACACACACACACACACACACACACACCACACACACACACACACACACACACACACACACACACACATGCACGCACGCAATCACTCTTTCTTTTCTCAATCTCTCTCAGGTGCTGCCTGCTGCTATGTCCAGTGCTGAGTGTTGCTGTATCTGCGTTCACAGAAGGACAAGCACACACGCGCTCACTCACACAAACCCACACACACACCCACGCAGATCCTGTTACACTAAATGTGTTCACAGCAGGGTAAACCTGATTCAAACGGCTAGTGAGAAAGTCTAATGATTGATGATAAGACCGGAATATCCGCAGCCGCAGCAAAATCACACAAACAGGTTATCTGGGACCTCCAGGCACTGAGCTGCTTTCACATGGCAGAGGAAGGCAGAGTGCTTGGGATCATTAGCCCACACACACATGGCTCTGACACTGCCCCCCACAACCCACACATTCACATGCATGCACCAACAGACCTGGGACCAGAATATGCACAAATTCCTGTACATGCGAGCAGAGTCTTACGCGCACATACCACCTTGCACTCTTGTGCACTCTTCTGCTGCCTCTTTTCTCTCTCCCTTTTTTCTTGTGTACTTTAAGACAAGTTTGTGCTGAACTGCTGAGGAGGCAGGCAGGTAAGCAGGCACATCAGCAGCGGGGCAGAGGTGCTGTTAGTCTGATGAGCAGTAAATCTGTCTAGAACACCAGAATAGCTATGAGGGGCTGCATTTGCTCTTGTGCTTAACAGCTTAAAATACACTCTGCCTTGTAACATTCAGTCTCATTCTCTCTCAAGTATATTAAACAACTCCATGTAGTTTAACCTTTAAAGAATGAAATATTCTATAAATATCATGTACCAAACCTTGTACATTGTCTGCAGTGTTGGGAGTTGAGGGAGTATATCTGTTGTTGTGTTATAGCATGATGAAGGTGTTGCTCCTGTATTATTAGTGTGATTGGAGTCTTTCCCACTGACGTAAGCTGGAGAGGAGTATCTCATAGAGAACAGTGATGTAATGGACCATGAAGGTACTAGTCAGGCTTCTTCTTTTCGCTCCCTCCTCCTCGCTATCTCACTGTTTCACCCTCCCTCCCTCCCTCTCTCTCTGTCTCCATCCCTTTTTTCTCTCTCTCTCTCTTTCCTTTTTTATCTTGGCAGGCTACTCCTTCTACTCCTCTGGGATCGCTGAATTAAAACCCAACAGCTCCCTCGCTTGGCCACCAAAGGGAACTACAGAGATGTTAGCTGCCAGCTGTATACACCCTGCTATATCTCTATTGCCCAAACAATAAATAACGTACACACTCGTCCTCGCTCTCTCCTCCATATTATTCCAGTCGGTCTACATGCTGCGATACCCAGGTCGCTCCTTGAATGGTTTGTCAGATACTTTCGAGACACAGACAGTTCTTTTGTCACATTAACTGTCAGAGATGTGAAAAATTTATTAGACTCAAGTTCTCACCAAGGAGTCCCACACTAGTGTTCCTCCTCCTCCTTCTCCTCCTCTTCTTCTCTTCTGTCCTTGTTCGCTGTCTTCATCAAAGGAGAACCACCAGCTCTGTCTGGCCCCCCTGGGAGACACCACAACAAGACAGACAAACCTCACACTTCTCGTCTTTATACTTGACCATCCCAGTGTGAGTAGAAGAAGAACAACATACGCACATAAATGCACCAACAGCAGCACTGTTACATCTCCACACATGATGACACATAGTGACAGCAATCTTGACTTTGTCCTGTGAGGGGCCATCTAATGTGGCAAAGGTCTCTGACCAACACACAAACACATACAAAAACATACAGCTTACACCAACCTTGTTTTTGTTTTAATAAATTCACTTTTTACATGACTCTTGTCTTCTTTCCGAAAAGACTGAAAGAAGAGAAAACATTTTAGAACTACATCTGCAAACATGCAAACATACATGCTGCATGCCTGACTGGGGGGGGGG
>JAQFJA010000021.1:491359-502942 GCA_029874485.1 Naso brachycentron
GACGTTGACTCCAGTTTCCGCCCATTTGTTCCTCATTTGTTTTGCTGTGCATTTTCTGTTTTCAAGACATATTGCTTCAAGTTTTCTGTCTTGACGCTTTGATGTCTTCCTTGGTCTACCAGTATGCTTGCCTTTTACAACCTTCCCATGTTGTTTGTACTTGGTCCAGATTTTAGACACAGCTGACTGTGAACAACCAACATCTTTTGCAACATTCCGTGATGATTTACCTTCTTTAAGAAGTTTGATAATCCTCTCCTTTGTTTCAACTGACATCTCTCGTGTTGGATACATGATACATGTCAGTCCACTTGGTGCAACAAGCTCTCCAAGGTGTGAGCACTCCTTTTTAACTGCAGACTAATGAGCAGATTTAATCTCATGCAGGTGTTAGTTTTGGAAATGGAAATTTACAGGGTGATTCCATATTTTTTTCCTCAGAATTGAGTGATTTCAAAATGTTTTCCATCTGCTTGATCTAAAAAAGCAATTGTTATTGACTACCACAATTTTTTTTTCTGGATTTCTTTTAGTGTTTCTTAAAGCCAGAAAGTTGCCATTTTAAATGACTTTAGTTTTGTGGCGTGTCTGTGATCTGCTTTTTTTCTACAAAATTAAACAACTGAATGAACATCCTCCAAGACTGGTGATTCCATAATTTCTGCCAGGGGTTGTAGTAGAACATCCTGGTACTTCTGGCATACTGCATTTTCCATAGTACGTACTGGGACATGCTAAATCTTTGTCTGGCATATAGGGCGAGGGTCCTGAAACTGCGGTCCTCAAAGTGCAGCTTCCGGTTCTGCAGGGACGTAATATTGATGCCAGAACCACTGACAGTATTGTGACCAGAAAGCGAGAAAAAAGGCTTAAAAAGTGGTCGCAGTTAAATGTTATATAAGCTTTGAATAAATGAACGTAACTTACAGTTTCACATGTCCAGTCCTCATCTTCACTTCCTGCTTGCTTCCGTTTAGCAACCTGACTCGGGGCAAGGCTCCGTCTCTGGGGTTACCATTTGACACGAAAAGGATAGTTTACGTTGGAGTTAAAGTTAGTAGTCAACCACAAAATCAATAGCTAAAATAATTTGGCCTGCTCACCATTTTTCTTGTTTCCTCGACGTGGCTGTGATGAAGCTCCTCACCTCTCCCCGTTACCACCGGGAAACAGTTAGCGGCTCTGTCTGCTTTATTTCCACGGCAAAGGCGCTCATGTCAGTTTTCTTTAGCTGTCACTTTAAAAACACAAACTGTAGACTTCAGATAATATCGTCAAAGAGAGCTGAATTACTCAACGATGATTATAGCAGTCCAATAGGCCGGTGTTACCTCCAGCTTCTCCTCGGTCTATTTTTCCGGATGATGTTAAAGTTCGCGCGAAATGTTGCACAACACTACGGCAAGCCTGCAAGGTCAAACATGCTGCAGAGCGCTGTTAATGGAGTAGAATGGATCAGCCAGTGAGCGGTTTTTCTGGTTGAATTTTAAGCGTTGTAATCCACAGGAGACACAAAATCTCACTGCTGAAAAACACAAATGTTTTTAATTTGTGTTGTGGTTTGCAGATAAGAAAGACTTTGCTGGTAAACAGTTTTCTTTTGCTTTCACATAAAAATTGTTTTAGGTTTACAAACATATTTCATCACAACTTTTTTTTTATTTTTTAAACTTCTTTATTGAACATCAAGAGTCAGGACAATCAGCAAGCCACAGTACAGAGACACAATCAAACTTTTCAGCATATAAATAAACATGGACTTTTTAATCAAATAAATACCAAAGACAAATTAAATACTTAAAAATGTACACGAGTAAAACAAAGATAAAGAAAATTAAATATCTAAACAATAATAATGACAAATACACAATGAGGGCATATACCTTAATCAGGGCTACAGAAAATAATTTTATGTAATATGTAAGTGTACCTACACTCTTCATATTTGGCAGAAGGTTTAATGTATCCATGTATAATTTATATTCAACTATAAAAATATTAAAGTCGGGAAGGAGTTTGAAAATCTCTCTTTATGTATGTGAAATATAACAGCTATAAGATTTGTTATGTAACTTTAAGGTTTCCACATTCAGATTTAGTCATGATGGCTTTAGGCATAATTGTTATAGTGTGGCCAGTTTTATTATAAACAATAATAAATGCATCACTGTCTCTGGTTCAGTGCCACACACAGTACATTTAACATCAATATCTGCAAACTTGGAAACTGTTGTGTTACATGGGTAAATATTGTGTAAATGTTTGAGATGAATTTCTCTGATTTTCATCAAAACAGTGTTCAACAGTGTTTTGTGGATTATGCATATTTGTGAATCACTTCCTGTAGTTAGAAGGTGAGTTAATAGCTCTAGACCAGTAGGTGGCAACATCATCCCCCGCTTGGGTTGACTGAGCTCAGAGAAGTCTGTGGATTAAAGAGTCTCTATGGTACTAAACATCAGTACCTGCACACAGCTGGAGGCAACAGACAGGATGTCAGCCAACATCAACAAGGAGGTAAAAAACAAAATTAAGTGTGTTATATAACCAAACGGTCGACTCATCTTCATCTTATCATCTCCATACGCTGCTGTGTTGGCCTGGACAATATCCCACATACAGCTTGCTAACTTTTTGGCTGTGGCAGTCATACGAGCTGACTCAAGTTACATCATTTAGTTCAGGTACATAGAGATTTGTTGTTTTTTTTTTCAAATCTGGGGCATATATACCAGCTATAGATGCTGACAGCTGTTATATATATAGACAGATGGCATTTACATATTTAAATACAACTTTATTATAATGTTGTGCAAATATTCATACCATAAGTGCTTTAATATGAATATGCATTAATGCAGCACCCTTGCAGTTGTAAATTAAGGCATTTGTTACCTTAATTTATTTATAATTTAGGAATCATAATGATTGAAATAGGCCAATATAAGTCTCCTGCCATGCAGGAGATAGTAATCAGTGTACATTACTGGTAGTTTATGAAGTATACTATGTGCATTAATTCATGCTTTTTCATGAACAAAGTCATGATAATTTGAGATAATTTGCGTACCCTTTAACATTTAGGTGTTTCCAAATTGCTTTCCCACTGTGGATAATGAGCCAACATATTCACATTCAGTTACACATATTGTAACCAGTTCAAAATGTCCAGAAGCTTGTAAGATAATGGACTGTTTTTATATATGTTGATTTGTGGGTTCCTATTACCAACCCAACTATGATAGTACCATCAGTAAAGCTACATGTTTTATCAGCTGGAGTGGGACTCATTTTCAGCCCAGGAGTTTACTCTCAGAAACAGGAGGAGTCCATTTCTGTCCCCCAAGGTACTACAATCTACTAACTAGGGCTAATTATTGGACCTAAAGGTAACTACTTGTACCTGAAAGGTACATATATGTTCCCAGGCAGGCTTCAAAGGTACATAAGCTGTTTTCCCTGCTGCCCCAGTGACAAGTCATTGTACCCCTAAAGGTGCAAAGATGTATTTTATTTTCTGAGAGGCTCAGACCAGCCCACTTTAGTTCAAAACCTTTTATACTGGAGTTTTTTTATTTTAGCCTTGGTCTGAAATAAGGCACTGGTCTCTACATTCATAGTGTATTTTCTTAAAAATCAAATGTTCACTTCAATGCAAATAATTATAAGTTCATCATTATTTATTTTCACAATTATATATTTATGACTTATTATCTCATAATTTCAACTTAGTATCTCACAATTATGACTTACCATGAGATTTAGTTTTCATCCTCCATTCAAGTCTCCCCTCCTTACAAAAGTTTTTTTAATCATCTTTAAGTCAAGTCACTTTAATTTGTATAGTACAAAATCATAAACTTATCTCTGGGAAATTTTTATATAGAGCAGGTCTTTCTTTTTTTGGAATGGAGCAATCAACCGAAGTCAACGATCAAACGCAAGTATGTTATCCAGGAGGTGACCTATTGCAACCTCCTGGACTCCTGCAAGTGAATTTACAGTCACTGTACATTGGCCCTTGTGGCCCCACAACCAGCCCAGCCAGTGGGAATTTTTCCTGGTTCTCCAGATTAGCCACTCCAGGCCTGATACATAAATAATAAAACCCTGAAAAGTTGTGTTATAAATTGTAAGAGATGTAACAAGAGATTGTTGCTGAAGAGGAGTTAGACTCCACAATGTAAACTGGACAAATACACATTTACTAAAGACAGACAAAAGACTTTTAGGAAGATTTTTATTATCTATAATGTATATGAAAATACTGGTCAGAGGGCATTTTAGAGTACATTTTCAAAAATTCTGAGTATATTTGAGATAACACAGTATTCTAGAATACATGAAGGAAATATGCACTTTTTTTTCAATATATAAAGTTGTTTTTTAAAGTGTTCATTTGCAGACTTGAGTGGTGACCTGACGGGCTTAGAGAAGAATACTGTCACATGTAAAGGCTGTGACATGTCAAAGTCTCATCCAGTGTACGAGCAGTGTGATGCTCCCAGTTCAGAACTGCACTGAAGACTGAGTGAGGAGCCAGAGAGAAGTTATGTAATGTAAAGAAGAAGCTCTCTGATAGGCAGTACACGGAGCAGGCTGGGTCACAGTTTAATCTGGTCTTTCACATTCATCAGACACAGCTTCAGTCAGGTAATGCAGGTAAACCCCTTAATAAAAACACTTTATTTAAGCTTTGCTCACAAGCGATTGTGAGACATCAGAAGCTTGTTTAGGTCTGTATAGTTTTCATGTATGAAATGGTAAAAATAAATATGGGTGAACTCTGACCTTTTGAGTTTTATGTGTTTTACACAGGTATGGAAAATAACATTGTTTCTCTGTGTCACTATATCTGAAGTGTTTTGTGTAGCATGTGCATACCATGTTGTGTGTTTCACAACATCAATAACTGTCAGTAAATCTGTTGTCTCGCATACCCAGCTTTATTTCCGCAGCGCTACGTCAGTGCTGGAGAAAGATCTGGCTGCAGTGATTATCAGTCTGCTGTGTGTGTTGGTAAGATTTAAATTGTCTTGGGCAGCGCTAAGTCAAGACTGCAGTGACGGTGCCCTTGCAGAATGCACAGAGCAGAAGTAGAAGAGAATGCTGACTGAAATAGTCGCCCAATGACAGGTTTATGCCCAGAGTCTATATGGTGAGTCAGACCAGTAACTGGATATCACTCGTCTAATGTCTAACTTCACTCTATGGATTTAATAGGAAAACGAATTTGTTAAATTGAGAATTTTAAAACCCTATTATTCATTGATTGATTAAATATCGTCACTGTCCAGTGAAAAACTTACATCTTCAGATCTTGTGACTCCAAACATTCAATTGAAGTAAGGTTTCAGTGTACCTTCTCTTACTTTTTTACATAAATAAACTATGAAAAGATCTATTATACAATAAAATGCATGATCACAACGGTGGAAAAGCTGACATAATTTTCCAACAGATCAGCAGCATTTTTCATTTGAAAGATAGGTAACACTTTAATTAAAGCATACATCTATTATGCATTATGAACATGCCCATAATGTGTTATAATGCACCTATAGTGTTGTATAATCATACTTATAAGCAGGGTAAGGGTTAACCCTAACCCTAACCACTTATAATGCATTCTAAGTGTGCACATAATGTGTTATAATGTGTTATAGAGACAGGCTTCATAGAAAGTGTTACTAAGATGTGTTAAAAAACTTTTCACAATTTATTAATTAATAATGTTTGATTTATTCTCCTTTTAAATGAAAAGTTTGTTTTATTAGCTTAGTTGGAAGAGACAGACAAACACATGTGGACAGTCGTGGAAGCTGAGTCACATGTACTGTAGGCGCGTACACGGCTGAAGCTCATTTCCAGCAACTGTCCCCCGATGTGAATTGATTAACAAAAAGTTATCATTGTGACAGTTTTATACTGTATTGTTTAAAATGTGAAAATCAGTTCATACACTAGTCAAAAAGAAAGAACAACCATCCATGACAAAGCACAAACATTCAAACACAATGCAAAACATTTCTGAAGTCAAGAAGTTATGACGTATTAGAAATGGGAAAAAAATCATTGCATGCATAAATAAATGTATTAAATAGAGAACAGCGTCTGATTTTCCTAAAGGTATGTAGACTAGCCTTAATCGTACCGCTCCCCTGCAATAACACAGATGCAGGTGCAGCAACCAGTAGCTCCCTTGAACTTGCTAGATCTTTTTTTAGGCTTTTTGCCGAAATATTACCTATGAGAGAAATACAGCTGTCAGCACTGGAGAAGGACATGCAGGATTTTGATAATACTAATTCTGATCATACTTTGTCTCTTGTTTCATTTGGTTCCTGCTTTAAATAAGTCTCTCTCTATCTCTCTTTAATGTAAAGGTTTAAGCAGTTATTTAAGCCCCTGAAGTTTAAATTAATCAAACGATTTAAATTTAACACGGTGCAGGTCTAATGCTATTCCAGTGGCATGCTCTGGACTCCATATACATCAAAATGAAGATGCTTTGGGACTTCTAAATTGCTATCAGACTGAGGTCAAATCTGTTGACCAAGAAAAAAAATAAAATCAAATAAACACACTGAAGGGTACAACAGCCTGTTATATCTGTATTAATATAGCCTTGAAGTAATGAGCTTCATGATGCCTCAAAATGTTCTCCAAGTGAAGCGTTTCTCACGTCCAAACTGAAGAACTGGATTGTGCTATATTTTAAAAAAAGGAAGAAAAAAGAAACACTAAATGAAAAAACAGATATATGTGGCTATTTTGTTAATAATAAACGTCATCAGAGCAAGTTTAATGCAAATAAACAATAAATAAAATAATTTAAACAATAAATACTTGTATGTGCAGTAAGGCAACATGATGCTTGGAACAGAAGAGTTTAAGGAGTTTAAACTTGAACAGTGACAGAAGACATCTATCTATCTATCTAAATATTGTACACACACACACATAAACACACACACACACACACACGTGAAAGGTCTTATCAACAGAAGACCGATAACAATGTAATCTTGATAGAGGGTGCTTCTCATTTCAAGTCCCTTCGATCGTCTATCCTCAGTTGACCAAGAAATAAATCTCATCTATTGTGACAAAGAACGTCTTAAATCCCTTATTTGTGTTTTGAGAACTGAAGGGCGAAGAGGCTGATTAGAGGAGGCTTGACCTGCTTTAGACTGACCGTCTTTTATCGATTTCTCTCTCCTGTGATCTTTATCATGCATCTCTTAAGTGTCTTATGCTGAAAGGACCAAGATGTGAGAATGAGACGTGGTTGAAGGAAATACTGAGAAGTTTAGACATTTTGTAGCACCCTTTGTCTGTGTTGATCTAACCTTAGCACAGGGCAGAGGGAACCGTGAACGTAGCTCTGCAAAAAGTTAAACTATCTACCTTCCACTAACTCTAAAGGTTGTGTTTGTTTTATCTTGCTGGCTAGCAAGCTAGCCATGAAAACTTCAGAGTATGAAGATGGTCTTTTAATTTGACAGAGTGATCACAGTGCACAGGCTGAGACAATAAGCCCCTCCAAAAGGACTGAGAGAAAGTTTGTGTTTTACTTCTACACAGTTCAACTTCTATTTGCTGTTACGTGAACAGGAGTTTGTGTAATTAAATTGAAATAAGGGAATCTGTCAAGCTGTGGAAACATTCTTCAGAAGATCCTCAAAAACAAAAAGCTGAGCTGAGCAGTGTGAGGCAGAATCAGCTGCGGTAATAAAACGATGCGGAGGTGATTTGTTGTTACACTTTTATCTGCAGAAATATACTCTGAGAGATAGATACTGCTTAGACTCTCATTAAATATGTGATACTCTTTTGTATTGGCTCAGTGACTTGAGTCTGAATCCGTTTTTTATTTGTCAAATGTGGTCTACTCAGTTTTCTCTGAGTCTCATAAATATGTGCAGTACAGAGGGGTGGCACGAGGGGAAACGTACTTGCAACAAATGTACCGATGTGTCGCAAAGATTAATTTAACACTGTGATCTCTCAACAACCAGCCCACTGTCCCTAAGAAACTGCAGCATATAACTGACATGCTGAGGCCAAGATCTGTGCCAGGAAACTGATAATGTATTAAATACATACGTTATATTTAACAACAGATACTGTAATGAAAAAAAAAAGTAATATCAGCAGTAAATGTAATAAACTTGATCAGCATATACACATTAAAACGTTTTGTTACACAATACCAGTAAGTTCATATTTTTGTGAGTTTTTATTTAATAATTTTAGCGTAGATTTGTCAAAGAAAAATGTAATAACATATTTTATAATGATATCCAAATTAAGCTCTTTTAATTTGTTTTATGATTATTTTTCTGCTAAAGGTGGAGTCAGGAGAATTTTCCTTAAAATATAGACGGACACAAAAGTAATGCTGCTCAGTCATCACTTCTGGACGTCATTATATGTGTGGTGGTGACTGTGCATGCAGACACACCACCCTCTGCCTGTAGTTTGATGTTTTGGCTGACTTGGGACGAGACTGGGCCTGGAAGTGGTGTGTTTTCCTCAGCCAACGACAGCTCGCAGGTGAAGTTGTGAGCACAGCGACTGGACGCCACTCAGACTGGAGAGAAGTACTGATGTAAACATTGTGGTGAAGAAAAGGAATTATAGCTCTACTAAGGCGAAACGACAAGCAGATAAAGCTTGAATACTGCTTTTTGCTTTTACTGGCTTTTGAGCGCTGAAGAGAAGGAAAAGTGCTGCGGAGCTGGCCTGCTTTCTGTTGGACAGGTAGGTGCCATTCGACGGGTTAACTGGTTAGCTTGCTAAAGTATCGACTTCTCCATTAAAACAAATGTAATATCCCTGAATAGCTCGCTTTGTAATGTTAGGTACAAGTAGTATAACAGTACACATAGTACACACTAAAGAGTCGATTACACCAAGAAGCGTCACACTGAGCACGGCCACTCTGAAAATGCCTTGAAGTGCATCTGTATGAAAATGCAGCCAGTATTAACTTCTCATCCGTGTTCGCCAATGTCCAATTGTTTCTGCTTCTGTTCCCTCGGCAATAAAACAGGAAGAACGTGGTGAGTATTACAGCCCTCCTCCTGTTTAATTTAATTGGCTGCTTCAGTCAGAAGTGACAATGTCGAGCGGTGTGACTATGCACCTTGAGTTGAAAAGTTGAAATTATTTTAACTTTTATGCATGCTCAAAAACCACCAGAAAGACCCGTTGTGCAGCAGCAAGAGAATAGCACCCAGCAGGTGCACTGTACCACAGGAAATGGTTTTGCTGGTGACGCTTTTCTAGCAGCACTTTTTGGTGTGATCGCCACTTAAGTTACAATACTTCAGGTACACTGAGCCCGGGAGGAGGCGCCCAATTTGAATGTTGTATTTATAAACCTCAATGAACAAATCCTACTGACTCCACCTTTAAGCATTTCCACTCTGTGCAATGGCAAGGACAAGTACATGTTAAAATTTGGTTTTGGTCGTTCAAAACGGTGGTAATATTTATGCAGAGCCCTGACGTCATGAAAGTTTTCACATTTTTTTGAATTTGCAGGAGAGAGGGACAAGAACATCACAGCGAAATGCAAACTGTGCCTGGGCGATTCTCAGCGTCTGTCAGATTTAAAAAAGAGCACCTCCAAGCTGAGCACAACTCAACAACACGTTGGCCCGTTGGACAATATAAGCAGCAACATGAGCAAAGAACTGCAAAAGGGTTTTCACTTTCGGTAACATGAAAGTACTCTGACAAGTTACTTTTCTCAGTAGGTAATGCTGTAACGTGACAAGTTACTCTTTAATTGCAGTAATCTTGGATTATAACAAGTTCATTTCAAACGTAACACTATCCAACAATGATTAAAATATGGTTTGTAAAATGCTGCAATATGTTCAGTTTTTTAGTCATTTACATTTTTTATTAACCCTAACTATAATTTAAGCATAGTTTCCTTTTCATAACCATGATCTCCCACCAACCTTTACCACACTGTGGTTCACAGAGTTTAGCAGTATCACATTTATAGTATATTATCTAAATCAGTGGTTCTCGACCTTTTTAGGGTTCTGGAGCTCCTGCATATTTTTTTAAATCCTGAGGACTCCTGACTTGTTTTGTTTTTTTCTCCTTGACCCGTGTCCGAAACACACGGTCGTTTTAGCCATTTCTCCATGTTGCAGAGTAGTTCTTCTTTGTCGTCTTTTTCTTCTTCTTTGAATAATGGTACTTGTCATCTTCTTCTTAGTGTTTGTGTGTCTGTTTGAAACTTAATTTCAAGTGTTGTATGCTGAATTTTGCAAGTCAATGAGTTTTCAACGACAACTTTTTACAAAAAAAGCCTTATTGAGAGATGATAATATCTCTGTCCACTGAAACGCTACAGGGCTCTTAACTAGAAAAAATATAGTTATGCCATAATTTTAAAAGGAAGATGTGAGTGGATCAAAATGAGGCTTCGTACTAAAATATGACCAATATTAGACGTATCAAACAGAGGGAATTAAAAATAAAGGTCTGTTACCTTTTACTATTTGAGGAATAATGTACATCTTTACAGGTCATAGGATCTTTTTCAAATACATATTTTATTATTTCATTGACCCCTTGCAATTGCACAACAGACCACCAGGGGTCCATGGACCCCTAGTTGAGAACCACTGATCCAAATTATGGTCATTATCCATTTATTTTTGCTTTTGTTTATGTTTCTCTTTATATCTGTTTCAGACAGAAACCTGTCGTCATGTTACATGTCATTTGCTCTACAACAGTGACACACAAGCACCAGAAAATGACATTCAAACTGATTTCCACATCTCTTTTGTTTTAACAATGGGTTTTATGGTTGTGAGTCACATCATGACACACCTGATCTGAAAATAGACCACACGCTGTCACTCTGACTGATGGTTGGCTCATGACTATATTTGTAATGGCATCTTACAACAGACTGTTGACAGAGATGTAAACAAGCTACAGCGAGCACTCTGGAGCTACTGTGGCATTTACACTCAGCATAGGTTGGCCAGAGGACAGTATGTTATGAATCTGATCTGCTTCAGCTGAACTTAGAAAGCCATTGGAATCATGTAAAGTATTAGACATGTCATCCACTAAAATAAATAAGGCTAAGTGTGTGTGTGTGTGTATGTGTTGCTCTCGTAATGATTTTTTTCTTGACCAGATTGTAAGTTACTGAGCTGCCCTTGAAGGTAAGGTAGAGTTGTATCACATGGTGAATGCAAAATTTGATCTTATGAAGACCATTGTATTTACAAAACAAAACAAAACAAGACAAGACAAAACCGGAAAACTTCAAGACACTTCTAAGTTCTTAATAACATGATCACATCACCGTATTTGGTCTTTAAACTGGTTTAAACAGAGTTTTTGTTGAATTTTCAGCCGTTTTTGTCATGCTGTCTTGATTTTGTTGTAGATGATTCAAAATATCCAGAAAACACGTTTGGCTCCATCATGGAGGTTCACTGGATAAATGTGTTTTTGGCAAATAATGAAACAGAAGTATTCTTGACAACCAAGCCAGGAAAAACGGATTTAAAACAATGTTGTGGATTGGGTGTT
>JAQFJA010000021.1:601402-612809 GCA_029874485.1 Naso brachycentron
AAGCCATTTTAAAGAAGCAGAATAACTTGATCCATCATAGAAAAACAGATTTCTTTTTAGCCTTGACCTGTGTGCCACTTAAGAAGCTGCTTTCTGTATTTGATGTATTTTTCCTGCATTGAAATACCTCATTCAGATGCTCCACAGAGTCAATTCAAAGAACTTTAACAAGCTTCAGCATGTTTCAATATTTATGTTCCCGAATCACCCACATCTTCAACTCTGATGGTGGACTTATTTTAGTTTCACTGTAACTTTAGGCTCATTTGATTTTTAACTGCTTTATCACTGCAGGATTGATTAGTCTGCTCCATGAAAAGATGAGCTTTTTTTTTTTACCTAATTTTGCACATTTTTGCGTTTTGAAGTAGGCTGTTAAAGTTGTAACCTGTGTGCACCGCATTTACTTAGAGAGCACCTCTGGATATTAGCACTAAACATTTAAATCCATGACCGAGTTTATATAGTATCAGTGTTGTTGATGTATAATAGTTTTCTAGCTGGAGGAAAATCATCTTCGTCTGTAAGATGATTTAAGGATAAGAAAGAAGAAAAAACTGCTATGCAACGCAAAATCATTCATTCGTTTTTTGATTATTTTTCCTACATCTTTGCTTTTTTCCTTTGAAATGCTGGATGCTCTTCCTCTAATGAATCTAAGGAGGTTGTCAGGCAAGAGTTCCTCTTTGGTCGAAGTGCTTCACACTTATTGAAATGTGCAGTGAAGTGTGTGATGAGGACTTACAAGTATCTGTTTTGTAAAGGGTCATGGACTAACAGTAATTGAAAGTTCTTTTACATCGTAAAGTCTTATCAGTGTCGCATAAAAACTTTGGGCACTGTTAATCGCTCAAGGCCCCATGAGGTAAAATTCATTAGAGAGGGCATGTAATTTTTCTTTGCATGTTGGTGCTGGCAGATGTGCAGCAGGCTACATGAGCACCGGAAGACAGCCACAATAATCACGAGGATTTTTATTTCCGTTCTCATGCTCATCGCAACCTTAACAGAGCTCGCTACGCATAGCTGAGTCTCAGGTCCATACCGCCCACAGCGTTACTCCTACTGAAGGCTCCTACACCGTTCCCTATGTATAGTTATCACAAAAAAACAGTACTTGCCTGGTTGCTAAGGTTATAATCCATCTTGTCTGAACATTCCTGCTATGTATTATTGCGTAGTTCCCAATAACGAGGGGTTTTTGGTCAGCCAGAGCCTGAAATTACTCTTAAAGCAAAGATGGTGCTGACCATTAGTGATTTGCCATTTTTTAATCCCAGTATGCCTTGGGGCGTTGTGTTTTGGGACTATGAGCCAAGTGAAAACTGAGTTCTGAGTATACATGCATGTCTTCTGAGTCACCCAAATGTTTCCTGTTGCACGTTAATGGACTTAATGTTCTGTACACGTGTTTATGGCAGATTACAGTTATTTTTGTGGTGAACACTTTGCGCCATGGGTTAAATTAGTCTCACAATTTATTGTGGCGTCTGCCTGCCACAGAAAAGATAGTTCTCTCTTATTTCTGGATGATAATATTGGCCATTGAGCAGCAAAAGTAATTGACATATGTTAGAGTCTTATGACTATTAGCAAAACAGAAGCCTGCATATAAAAAACAATGTTTATTTGCATGGGGGTGGGGGTGATATCAATTTTTTACAGAGGCAGGGGGAGGACAGAGAGACAATTTAAACCCCCCCCCAACCCACCACCACCACCACCGTATAAAAAATGTACAATCCCTCACGTCAGTGTTATATTTCAGCAGTCTTCTCTTAGTCTCTTAATTTCCGAAACTTGTATTAAGTGTGAATGAAAATCAACTAAAACATTTTTCCTGTGACAATGTTTTGATTAAATTAGATTTAAATCACAATCAGCTACAGTTAATGTCACAATGTAGTGGTAATACAGCAACAGTTTTTGTTGACTAAACTCTCAAACTCATATCAAAAATACATTAACTTTGGAAACTAGTCTCGAAGTCTTGGGACAAACCTGACAGCAACATCATCGAGTATAAGACGGTTTAAGGAGCGCTCTGTAGTCTCAAAAGACTATTAATTGGCTGGTACGCCCTTAAATTATCAGCAATGTTTTTGATTTGTTTTCCTGTTTGAATGTGCATCGTCTCTTGTCTTCCAAATAAAATTACTGCTCATGTCTCTCGGCAACCAGTCTGCCATTCTGACTGACTTTGATAAGTTATTTAAATTGTTCAATCAATTATTACATTTTGCGGTGGCTCAGTTGATAGAGCTTCAGCAGCCAGCTGAAGATTCCCCTCTGTGGCCCTTTGCTGCATGTCAGCCCTCTCTCTTCCCCCATTTCCTGTTCAATCCTTCAGCTGTTTTATCAACATAGGCACAAAAGCCCAAAAAATATCTATTAAAATAAATTGTTACATTTTTTAACAGGGCAAAGCAATGGGTAACCTGTTACATTTCAAAAGTAATCACTGAAACAATGTTAAGTTAAAAAAAAAAGGCAAATAAAGAAAGGTTAATTCAGTTGCTTTTCAATAATTTACATGCCCCCTTCCTTTTCCCTGTGCCTAAACAGTGCACCCATCTGTCCTGCTTAGGCCGCTTGGAAATTCACCACTTTAAATGCAAATTACCTTCCTTTGTAGGACATCAGCAAGCCATAATCCCTCACTGGTTTTTACAGTAGGTAAAAGCAGCAGGATACTATTCTTGGGAAGGAGGCAGAGAATTTATACATAGATAGCTGCATCCATGTTTTTTCAGAACCATAACTCTGCAATGTTAAGTCGGCTTTGTACACAAACAAACATCTCAGGGAAAAAATGGTCTGGAAAATGTACTGTGCTGGTGTTTGTGAGAAATAAGAAGCTGGAAAATGTTGTCAACTCAATTGACTGTATACACACATACCCACACATGCACATCATGCCAGCTTGCTGATACTCAGAGATCAGCAAAGGTCATTCTCCAAACACTTGAAACCTATCTCAGCGTGGGTGATGTGGGTGAGGAGCTGCTCACCCATATCAAACTATTTCATAAGTAAAGCTTTCCATAAACAGTTGCTGCTTTCACCACATTTTATCCCTACAAAAAAGAAAAGACGGAAAAAAAGAATATGATTTTTATTATTATTATTACTTGGCATAAAATGTTGCCTTCAAGAACAAAGAACATAAGATTTAGACTAACCTTAGAAAAATAAGTGAAGTTAAAGTTTGGGATTCACAGGACGGATATGGCGGAAGCCGCAGAGGCAAAGATCTCCAAGCTTTTTGTCCCCCAGCTGAAAACTTGTGTTCTTTGGTTGAAAAACTATTTCAGTAAATGTCCAATTCAGTGTAAAGTCATCAAATCATGTTGATTCACCTCCCACCATGCATCACATCCTGGTTTTATTCAGAAAGCCATCTTTTTATAAATTTAAGCAAACGTGTCGTGATTAGACAACGTGGTGAACAGCGGAGTCAAACTTGAGACTGTTCTACCAGCGAAAAATTAATACACTGAGAAATCAAGTCTAACAATTCTCAGACAATAAAATACATATGACATATATTATAGTGACATTATATAATGTAGACTTACTTATGTTAACTTCCTCTGTTTGTCAACTTTCACATTTTGAAATTGAGGGAGCTTCAAATTTTAAAGCAACAATATGTAACTTGACCACAACCCACAGCTTTGAAAACAAAATTTGCTGATCCACGTTAATACGTCGCACAAAACAACAGTTTTAGTAAAACCGGATCACATTTCAATGAGAAAATGTCCTGTTGTTTTCCTTCTGATGTCTCATGGCTGCTCTGTCTGTCTGCAGCCTTTTATTTTTTGCAAGGCTGTCACCAAAAATGACCCGCTGCTGCAACTGCAGCTTCAGTCTGCAGGCAGCCTACATGTTGCTTTCAGGAACCTTCGTGAATCACAGAGTTGAGGTAAAGCAGTCGTAGGACATCAGAGGGAAAACCAGAGGACTTAGCTTGACTAAAATTGCTGTTTTGTGCGACAAAGTAACGTGCATCGTTAGGTTTTGTTTTTCAAAGATGCAGGTCGCAGCGAAGTTACGTATTGTTGCTTTAAGTCTGATAAACATAAAACAGAAGTTTGTTTAAGCCAACAGTGGAATTTCTTCAGCTTAGTTGACATAATAATATAGTACTATAGCACAGCAAAGTGAAGAAGACTGGAGCTGGTGTCCTTATTATTTTGAGTTTTTCAGTATTCTTTAGTTTCAGTGTGGACAACTATAAAACAGCTAAACAGTATCAGTAAAATCCTAAACCCAACCTAACAGAAGTATTTCAAAGAAGAGCAAGAACTAGTGCATACATCGCAACCAAACACCAAAGACTTATACATTTCTGAAAAGCCATGGATGAGAGCAGAGTTACCTCGTACTCTTGAGAAAAGCGCAGACCGTCATTGGCCTTGAGTCTCTCAATGTGGTCTGCCAGGTCACAGACAGCAACAGGAGGATGTTCCCGCATCCCTGTGGCAGGAAATAGAGTGGTGAGTACAGTCCATCAAACACACACACACACAAACACACACACACACACTCACACACACACACACACACTCATGCACACACAAACAGAAATACACAGTGGTTGCGGTCAAAGCGAAAGGAGGGACAGTGTTGGGGACACACTGGCGGCATGAGCAGTGTGTGTGTGTGTGTGTGTGAACCACGCTGAACTGCAGCAGCTCAGAAGCCTGTGGAGTTCAAACAGGCAGCATTCAGGACTTTACGCAGAGACGGTTGAGGGGATGGCTACAGCTTTGCACATGCTTGAATATATTCCATCGCTCCTTGCCATCGCATATCGTCTGTCTACAAAAGAGGAATGACTGATTTTCTGTACTCAGCGCTACACCAAAGTATACTGTGTGTAGGGCCAATGTAAAGTGCTGAACTGTTTGTGTTGTACAATAATAGAAACTCCTAATTTAATAGCCTTATAAATTGCCCTCTAAAGCATATGTCAAAGGAGGCATGCTAGTTAAAATGTTTAGAGCAACACTGGTTTTGTAGCCATTGTGATAGCTGCAGTGTTGCTTAGTTATATTTGATTTTCATTACTACGGTATCCCGTAGAATCTTTCTCAGATGCCACAGCCCTACCTAAAAAGTTGCTGCTTAAAGTCCCTACTGCTGCTGCAGAACGGCTATTGCCAAACTCAACAATGAGTTTCCTGCTGACAATATCCATTAATAAATACATGGTTTTAATGGCGTGAGTCACAGAAAAACCAGGCGAGATGCCAGTTTCCTAGATGAGGTGCTGCTTCAGTGGTGCGGCTCACACGGTGTGTAGCTGCTCTAACCTGTAAACACAACAGCTGAGATGGAAAGCAAGACGTTTCACTAAGCACAAATACTGGTCACACAGCCAGTGTGTCCAGGGCATAGAAGTGCTCTGTGATGAGCAGAGGCATGATGTTTGATTGTGCAGCGCTTTCACAGCATGCTGTAACCACGCTGGTAATGTGAGCATCAACAAGCATGCTGATTGGTTAAAGAAATCCCATCCTAAAGCAATAAGTGAATAGAAAGGTGTCACACAAGCACTGATACTGATATTTGTGTAAGACTCTCAGAAAAAATAATCTTATTGCTTTTAAATATGATGAATTTGCTGATAATTTTGGAAAGAAAATAGCCAGCATTAATTTGTTGAGATTTATTTTTATTTACAGAAATTTACTGAAAATTTTCTGGCACAAGATATAAAATCCTCTTACAGAGTCAAAAAACTAAACAACTCGGCAAATATTTTACAACTTCAAAAGGCCACAGCAGCGGAGGAAGCTTAACATACAGTGTGAAGCCTAGATGAACAGGTTTATCTTTGTTGATGCTGAAATGCTGGTGAAAGTAGTATCAGCACTGAAGTCCTCCACATGCCCACTTGACCCAATCCCCACCTACCTTTTAAAAAAATGTTTTAAAATCAGTGTCTGATAAGGTTCGTATAATTTTTAATCATTCAATGCAACCAGGTATGTTTCCCACATCATTCAAGGAGGCGCTTGTGAAGCCTCCTTAAAAGAAAAGTAATCTTGATCCATCCACTCTCAGTAATTACAGACCAATTTCAAATCTGAAGTATTTTAGAAAAACGTGCATATATTAAATTAAATTATTTTATCAATTCACATAATAATTTGGAATAGTTTCAATCTGGTTTCAGGGCCAACCATAGCACAGAAACAGCCTTAGTTACATTAGTAAACAATCTCAGATTCAACCTTGATGCAAATGAACTTTCAGTGTTGACACTACTTGACCTATGTGCAGCTTTTGATGTGGATCATAAAGTTCTTTTAAATAGACTAAAGGACCATATAGGGTTAACAGAACTTTTTTTAAAAACTGGTTTTATTCTTGTCTTTCTGATAAAAAAATCTCTGTTTGAAATAATGTATCTAAATCATCTAAAATAACTTATGGGGTACCCCAAGGATCAATTTTAGGACCACTTCTTTTTATGTTTTACCCTTTTGAAACATCATCAGGGGACACAGCATTTCCTCCCATAACTATGCAGATGATATGCAGCTTTACATGTCTGCGTCTCCTTAAGATGCAAGTACAATTGATTCTTTTATTAAGTGTATTTTAGATATTAATGCCTTGATGTCACTAAAATTTTTACAGCTCAACCAGGATAAAACTGAAATTTTAGTTGTTGGGTCTAAAGCTCAGAGAAAGAAACTGAACGGCAGATTAAACACATTTGGACATACCCCTTGCCAGCAAGTCCACAACCTTGGTGTCTTCAACTCAGAACTTTAAGGATTATGTGGGGTATGTCATAAAAACAGCTTTTCATCACCTCAAAAATATTGCAAAAGTGTGGCTGATTCTCTCTCTGAGCGACACTGGGAGTATAATCAAAGCTTTTATATCAAGCGGGTTGAACTATTGTATTACTATACTATTACTAGGACCAGAAGGAGAGAACACATTAGACCTGTTTTAAAGTCTCTACATGGGTTACCTGTTTGTTTTCATATTGATTTCAAAATTCTTTTACTTGTTTTTAAGCACTTCATGATCTTGCAACAGCACACATTTCTGGCATGCTCACTGTGTATGAATTAGTATGGTCCTTCAGGTCCTCTGGCACAAGTCTTTTATTTGTTCCAAAGTATAGGACTAAAACTTGAGTTAAATCAGCTTTTAGTACTTATGCTGCGAGTTGCTGGAACAGTCTGCCAGAGGACATGAGAATAGGTGGAACTGTTGACATATTTAAACGCAAACTTAAACCTTGTTTAGTCAGGCCAAGGAGTAAGAATGTTTTCTACTTTTATTCCTCCTGTTGATTTTATTGTGTTTGTTTCTATCCTAGCTCTATCATATTTTATTGACATGGTTACCATTACTTTCATTTTATGTATTTATTTTCATCTGTTTTATCTAGTTTTTAGTCTTGTCCTTTATGACTTTTACTGTCGAAATTCTTTTCAAGTTTTAGCTTTTAATTAAATTCTCCTTCTTACGGTTTAAGCTATTTTATTATTTATATTTTCTTTTATAATTTTATTGCCTTTGTGCATTGCTTTCTCTAAACTGTTCAACTCTAAAACAGTTTGTCTCTTTAATGGATTTTATTGTCTTCATTTTCTATCTTGTTATCGACTTAATGTTCTGTGAAGGACTTTAAACTGCACTAACCTGTATGAAAAGTGCTATACAAATAAAGTTTGCCTTAAGTATAAATAAAGTTTATCTATCAAAGTCTTCACTGTAACTCGTTTAAACCCTCACTTAGAAGAGGTGATGAGACTAAATATGAGCTCGAGTTCAAATGGTTGCTGTGTAAAACAGAAAGGGAAAGATGGGAATGGGAGGAAACATTGGTGAAACACAAGATAAGGGAAAACTAACTTGGAGGGTTCAGGTTACTGAGGGCACTGGAACCTGTGGGGGAAAGACCGGTTAAATCAAACAACACAGGGCTCGTTTTGGAGAAGACAGAAAAGAAAAGAACACAGGGGGAACCTGAAAAGGAGCTGTACGTCTATTTTGTATCTGCAGTGTTCAGCACTTTATGCATGAGCTTGGATTTAGTGATTTTAATTTTTAGCCATACTAGTAGGACGGCTCTGAGGGTAACAATGCTCTCCGTTGGTTACTGGTCAGTTGGTCAGTCAAACATCCGTAGTATGATGACATTACATTTTTTGTTGAATGAAATTTAAGCACACTGACTAAGTTCAAATATAGCAGGAGCACTAAGTTCTTTGAGGGTCTCTGGGACCATTAACAGCCTACTGCCTCTGATCTACCCACCAACCTGTATGTGCTACACGTACTCTTTGTCTACCGAATAGTAGCTTAATGAGCAGGTTGTAACTTATAGCATGTAATAGAAAGAATAATTATTAATATGAGGTTTCCCTAACTAATACTGTAAATGCATATTTGCCCTTGCTGGATAATAACACTGAAAAGCTGATGTTGCTCCATGACCACTTCTTAGGAATTAATAGGTGTTTTTGAATCGCAGAAACCATTTCATACTTCTAGGAACTTAGTTCTAAGAACGTCCCGTCTAATTCCATCTGCACCGCAGGAGCCGTGAACTATTATAGTTCTTAGAACTACATTTTAAGGAACTTTTTAGCTCAAACTTCACCAGAGGAACTAAAGTCACCTAAGTGTACGTTGATTGTTCAAACTCAGGAGCCAGGAACCCAACAGCTGTGTAATGATGACACAAAACACAAACCAGAACTCATAATGACATTGTTGTTTTGTCATATCTATATGAGATTTAATGGCGTTCAGCACGTGAATAATGTAACATTATCACCATAAACTAGACAAAACTATGTTAGTATACCCACTGCTTGCCAGTTTACATCACTTACAGGGTTCCTATTGGAGGTGCGAATGTCAACGGAAAAAAGCCCTTAAAGGTATATAGTAGGTGAGAAAGCACCTAATGTTTCAAACGTACAGGCCTCTAGAATTTTGGGTAATGGAGTTTTTTTATACATTTCCTGCAGTCTGTTTTTATTACTTCACACAAAAATGACAGTAAAATGCACTGTACTTGAAGCTAAGTAACCAATTTTCAAATATTACCAAAACACATTTCCAGTTGAACATTTGCTATACAAAATTCACAATTTTCAATTTTAGTCAAGTAAAGTGACATGTAAATAATTACCAGTTAGCTGGAATTTATCCAGATAACTTACACTGAAGGGGGAACAATGGTTGGCAACCAATGAGTTTATGAATTTACATTGGTGCAAACAACATCTGCCAAAATCACCCCTACTGCTGCCAAAGGTAAATACCACCCATGTAATTGAGAGAGGAACATGGACATATTGTCTACAACCTCCCACTGAACAGCCCTGACCAAGCAGTTTTTGTGCCTAAACCAATCATTAATCAAAGCATTGATACGTCATCAGCCAGTTTCTTTTTCATTAGGACTTCACTGAGCTGTAGACGGTACAGACAAGTTATTTTGTTTAACTGATTTTGGCTTCAGATCAGAATACAATTCTGTCTTCCTCTGCAGGGTCAGACAAACTGCATATTTCGTTGTTTAATTTCTGGAACTTATAACTCTTGGCATAGTTTGAACTGGTAGTGTAAAAAGAATTGACTCAAGTTTAAGTAGATCACCTAACTGTAAAAATACTCCATTTAAGTAAATTGTCTATAGCATATCCTACACCATTTTTGACATCTTAGTGTATTAAGCAAGTTATTATATAAGTAATTGGAATTATAGGACAACAGCAAACCCTGTTTTAACCTAAACACACCCAGCTCACAAATTCAAAGTTGGCTTTATAGCATTGGAGAACCCAGCAAGAGTAGGTTAGCATTATCTCCTTCTGTCAGGTCTCCCTCCAATTCCACTCCTACACCACGAGAACATGTACTGCCAGACTGCTGGTGGAGGATGCGTTTATGAGAGCATTGGAGAGAGGAATATCGCTCTTTACATTCCAAGAAAACACTTAACCATAGTAACAGTTGTCAGGCCAACACGTTCATTTTGGCTCAGCTGTCTCTGCCATTCTTTTATGACTAGCTTGCTAAAGCTTTTGCTTACATCTGCCTAGCCTTGTAGAAGCCTGCGGGTAGGCAGGGAGGAAGGTAGACAGTCAGAATGTATTAAATTCAAATCCATGCCTTGCGTCTGATAGTTGAGTCTCCTCATCTCCACAGGATCTGAGGAGTGGGCCAGCAGTGAGTCCTTGACACCCACCATGTGCTCGTCTTTGGCTGGAGATGTACGTTTCCTGGGGGAAAGACCAAGTGGCTTGATGAGTGACGGTAACAATGTGAGAAAGTTATGACAGGCTAAAATGCCTAAAGTGAATACTTTTTCTCAATTTAGGGGACATAACAAAATGAAATATTTGACACAAAGTGGAAAGAAATATAGAAAAACAATGAGGTTTTATCAGCTCAAACCAGGATAGACAGCACATGACTAACAAAAAGTGAAGATCTGCCGAAGTGAGAAAAAACATGGTGTGGAAAAATTCTTGCCAACGCAAAATGTTCCCCCGTATGTTTGCTTGTTATCTACAGCAATGGCAAGAAACTGCCGGACACTGATGGCTGATAAACTCAAACAAGTCTCTGTATATAGAGAAGACAGAGAAAGAACAAAGGAGAAAGTTGTTTTGAAAGGTGTTTTGCTAAGTGTGCACCAAAATTCTTTTTGGGTATGTCACATTATTTAGCATAAACTTAATGCAAAGGTTAGACAACAAGCTAACGCTAGTGTTTATCTGTAGACACTTGACAAAATCTAATTAATAAACTTCAAAGGCAATAACGTGTATTGAACAAGCTACTTAACCCTTTGTTCTTTTGATTGTGTCTATGATTAGCACAAGTGCTCTCTGTGCTAGTTCTTATAATATTCAAAGAAGTCATACTACATTATGTAGTTATGTTTTAAGCTATGTTATGGAGGGAACACAATCTGAAAGGGGGAGACATATCTGTGCATCCCCTGGGATTTCCGACCTTAATTCTATTCCATTAGCTGGAAGCAATTGTACTACAACACATATGTTCACTTAAGTCCTCTTTGTTTTCCTTAACTTTTATTACACACACACTGCATTGACAAAACAAAGCAAGGGTATGTAAGAGGACGAAATCCTTTTGACCGACTGCGTTTCTTTTTGGTGTAAAACAGTCAAGTATTTGAATTTCTGCACTCAGTGCTCGACCTGAATAAAATTCTACTAGTGTTGTAGTACTTCTTATCAAAGAAGGAAAAGCAGAAGAAAAAAGCTAGAAAGACACGACTGTAATGTCTGCTTAGACTGAAATGTGGGAAATAATAATGAATTTAGAAAGAAAAAAATTAACCCTGATAATTAAAATACATTTTGAAATCCAAAAATAATAAGAG
>JAQFJA010000021.1:770282-784019 GCA_029874485.1 Naso brachycentron
CTTAATGTGCAAAAAATTGAACTTCTCCTCTAACTACAGAACCACAGGCAATGGGAAGCACTGTGCCATGACTTTAAGATCAACTTTTTACACGGTATTAAGTTTCATTTTTATTTTACTGGAAGAATACTTGGCGGGTTTCGGATGCAATGAATTACCCAGGATTCTCTGAGAGGTTTCCAGGATTTGGCTGAAGATTGGGTGAAACTTTACTTATTTGAAAAAACAGTCATCCAGTCGGGTATTTCAAGCTGTTTAAGAGAAAAAATGGCTACACATACTCAATGGAAGAGAAAAACGTGGAGTGTGTTTGTTCTTTGATTTTCATAATAACATGTATTTTTTTAGATTTCAGTATTTATGGGCATGTTGAAGATATTATGCGTTAGCAGGCAGGAAACGATGAGGTCATGCCATTCGCTCAAGAAGTAATTTAACTTTCAGAAGATTTAATGTCTGCCACAACCAATACAGCCAGTTTTTATCACAGCACTGAAACGTTACAATGACACCATGACTCATACCCTTAGCTTTGTCTTTTTTTTTCTTGTCGATCAGAGATACTGTGTGGGTTCAGTTTATTTGCAGAGGATCAAACTCCGCATTTTTTTCCACTGTTTTGTTTTTAATGAGATGTTTCATCCAAATTTAGACATCCTGATGTAAGTCTTAGTTGTTCCACTTAAATTACTGCTGTGATATCCGTGAAAAAGATTCTGACTCCTGAAGATCATGTAACAGAATTAGCTAATCTTTTTTTTTTTTTTAAACCACGCTGTTAGTGTTGTTGAAACTCTAAAAAAATACGGAAACCAGGCTGATTGTACAGCGCTGAGCCCCTCCCCTCACAAATGATTGTCAACAATATTTCCTTTATTGAACATCTTCGGAGTCAAATAAAACCTTTTTATTTTGTGGACTGTGCCTCATGCAGAGCACCTTGACGTGCAAAAATCGGGCCCAAGGTTTTTGTTCTATGCGGTTCAGTGTGTAAAGCAATGTGAACTGCCTATGTGTTTCAAGCTTAACTAATATCAATTTAATAAATTTACTTTAAAATGTAAATATATGTTTAACACTGCTCTCCTATAAAAAAAACAAAACAAAACAAAAACATTTCAAACATCCGATCAGCATCAGTGTGTGAAGCTGAAAGCCAACTTACGTGTGAACCTATTTAGCACTGGGGTGTTTTCCTCATCTGAACTGTCTTCTGCAGGCAAACAGAGATGGTACAAACAGCAAGGCGGCATGGACAGTGAAACACACAGCTCAACACAAAGTGACGGAAGCAGACACTTGCAAAATAACAGAGGAATGTTAGACAGCTGCTAGTTTGAACAGAGAAACAAAGAATCCAAGAGCAGCAGTGAGGAGAGCATGTCGAAAGGTTTGACACAAAACACTCATGCTGGGACCTTCCTCTGCACGCTACACACAGGGTCAAACAGATGTTAGCGACATGCTGCTGAGAGAAGTTTCATTAGGTCTGTCATACACTAATATAGGCCTCCATGATCATTAATCAATATCAACTCCTCTGGAAGTCTCCATCACATGCTGGGATCTTTTGTCATATATTCCAATTTCAGGTCACCAGAGTCTTCTGTGAATTTAAAGTCACTATTTCTTAATAGCAATGAATTCAAAAAGACGCCTCACAACCATCCGACACCCTGTAGGTGACTGGTTGGGGCATTTCCAACACCTGGACTAAAACTAAAGCCAGTGAAGGCTGGTATAGAAGAAACAAAAAAGGAGATTTTGAGCAAGTCAGTGAAATACAGGTCCAAGAACACATACGGTTTAAGGCTGAGATGAATGCAACTCATTTGATAAATTAGGCCATTGTAATTTCTTCACCTTTTATGATTTAAGACTGACACGGAAAAACAAAGTACATGAAAAGTATCCAAGACAGGTAACAGGCTGTAACTTGTTTGCTTTATTACCTTCTGCCTTTTTTGTACAATCTCAGGTGTAACCCATCATCACTAATAATTACGATACCTGCCCATTTCCTTGTTTAACTGTACCACATCCCCAACACATGTTCTGATTAAAACCTGACAAGGACCTTGTTGGGGTCAAAACACTGAGTAATAAATTATTTTGGGAGCATCTACAGCGTTCTGCTTTGATGTCATTCATTGTGTTGCATTGCATGTGCTGTAGACTGTTTGGTGAGCAGCGCAGAGGATTACCCCGAAATTCCACCAGATGCGTGTGCGGTCTGTCTCTGCTCTGCCACGACAGCAGCGCTGTGAGGTTTCACTCTAGTCAATGTGTGTGCTTCCACTGACTGCGGCTGCATCGTGTTTCTACTCTGTCAGTCACAGATACGGCATTAAAACATCTGGTTAATTTCTGAACAAAACACTGTCTTGACGCCTGAGCTTACGTTATCCGGTAATTTCCGGTCTGTGACTGGAAGTTCGGCATATTAAAATCTTGATGTTCAAAATGTCCAGTGAAATCTCTCTAACAGGGTCGGAAATTAACACTCACCACACGCCAAATGCAGTAGATTCAGTGTGTAAATTTTGGATGCCACCCAACTTTTTTGCAGCAAAATATGACGATATTTGTCACCGCTGCTCCTCGCCAACCTCGCCAAGGGAGCGTGAAAAGTTTGAATGACAGAAAAACGTTATTTTTTTTATTGTTTCACATCAGATTTAAAGCCTGTGCTTGAACACTGTGTAGACAGACACTCTTAGTTTTGGTTTCATTTTACTCCTCAGCATTTCTTCTTCTCATTTAACATCATCTCATTATCTACGTTAATCTAACTGGTGGATTCACTGCTGAGGAGCCAGCTTCAGGGCTCTGTTGAGTCGAGCATAATTTTAAAATAGTGTTACACACGTCTGTTGATGCGCCTTTTTATTTAAATGCTTGGAATACAGAATATTACAGGCTAATTCAACATGTCTTGACAGCTTCTTTTTAAAAAAAATCTAGGCCACCTGAAGCCAAATCATATTTCACTTAACTTGAAGTCTGAAGAGGTTTAAAGAGGCCACGACTGCGCTGATTCTGTAATTACTGCGAAATCTTGCCGTCTTGCGACTTCAGCTGTCCAGCCTTTCTGTGCTCTGAAACGCAGCCGGTGGGAGTTGACAGACGACGGAGCACGGCACAAACCAGCTGCAGAGCTGTTGCAGAACACACACGCAACCAGTGGAATCCCACAGTTAGCATTGAGGCAGCAGGTGACAGCTGGTGTTAGTATGTACCTTGCTCGGTGCTACAGTGCCACTGATGGAAATTGCGGCCAATGAGAATAAAGCTTCTTGTAGTGCCGGGAGGTTGGCTGAGGTTCTGGACGAGAGGGAACGGTACAAACATGTCTCCAGATGCAGGACAGCTAAAAAGTTTAAGAAACAGAGGAAAACGTCATTGTGGAAGATATGAAGAAGAGGAAGGATACATTTCCTGCTTCAATTACACTTTGCCACTGCAATTTGCTTTAAAAAGTGATTAAGACACAACTCACCTTCTCCTTTCAAACGCCTTCACTGCCGTGTCACTGGCCAGAGAGCTGACCAAACTGACGATCTCCGCTAAGATGGAAGGGAGAAGGAAGTGCGAAGCAATTTCGGCTGTGCACTGCTGAATCGAAGGGCAGCCTGTTGACCAGCAACCAGGTCAGAAAAAACCAGAGACACACTGAGTGAAAGGTACATCAACGTACACGATTATCAGGTTATCAGAAGAAGAAGCATCTCTCATCAAACTTTCACATCCTCACAGAAAATAAAACTTACCAAGTTTAGCCATGAAAGAGATCCATGGCTGACAGGTGATCTGGTAAACGGGGTGAAGGGTGCCCACATCTCCCTCCTCCAACTGAGACACATGCCTCCTACAAAATTCCACAAAACACCCATAATGCCTCAGGACATTTTTACAGATGTCACAGTCAAATACAGAGCTGGTGGTTTTTAAAGCTTGTTGATCAGTGTCAATGACACGAGGATTTCTCAGTCAGGTAGGGCGCTAAGTTTTTTGGCTTTCACGACTCTGTTTTAGGATAGTTCAGTTGTTCAGTTATAACACTGGGCTGTGAGGACAATCGTAAGTTTTTGATGTATTAGCAGTTTTGTTCTGGTCTTTTTTTAGATTAAGGCATCATTTCAGTCACTCAGATTAAACTGCTGTTATTTTTCCTAAGAGAAAAATATGAGCGACAATTTTTCACGGTGCACACACTCAGTTCTTTTGACCTGGTAACATTACATGTAATAATTGATGTTGCTTTAAAAAATAATATCTGTAAAATTTAAAATTTTGCTTTCAACATTAGACATTTAAGATGTGGGAACGCGTTGTGATGATCTGTCCCTGGCTTTTCAGCTTCAGTTACCAGCACAGGTTTATTTACTTTGTCTTCGCTCCTACAGACTTGCTGTCAATCAAACACGTGCACTGCCCACCCACTCAGAGGCTTGGATAGGTAGGAGGAGTATTTCTGATGTTTTCCCAAGGACCTTTTTACCTTCCTGTTGTCTTTTTGTGACTTCAGTCAAATCTTTGCGGATTTAGAATTCATGAGTAATAATTAAAAGCAGTGATGTTACTCATGAGGTTTCAGTGACGGCCCACCTCTGGGCCTGCTCAAGCTCCACAGCCATAGCCTTCTCCTGGCTCCACTGCTGCTTCACGTTCTCTGTCTTGTGTCGTCGTCGTGCCGCTCTGCCCTCCTCTCCTTTTTCTTGCACTATGTCATCAGTTGTCTTTGGGCTCCCAAGCTCTGAAGAGTCTGGCTTACTCTGCAACGATGGAAAGGGATGCATTTAACTCAAATAACTTGGTATGATACAGGAACTACAACTCCGTCCAAGGACCCCAGGTTGGTGCACTGACTCATATGAATCAATATGGACTAAAATGTAGCCAGGACGCAGATCGAGATGTGGCTCAAAAAGTGATTAATGCCCCATGACAAATAATCTAAAACTCACAAGTAGCCAATGACCTGATGATCTTTAAATAAGAAAAAAAGTATTGTGCTCTGCACAAACTGGAGGCATTTGTTTGATATTTTTGAATAGTGTAAATGTAAGGCATCAGAGCACTATAGTGGTTTGGGTGGGATACTGATAGATCACTGCTTTAACATGCTGCTCTAGACAGAGAACCCTATGCCCTCTGCTAATTAGCTTAGCTTAAACACTGGTAGTGGATGGGAAGTGTTAGCCCGCCTCCGCGTAAAGTCATCAGATAAACTTTCCAACAAATCTAAATGGTCCTGTATGTTTGTTACGACTTGTTTCTTTGCCACGTTATGTTATTTTTAGACTCACATTAACACTTTATGTAATATTAGAATTAAACCAGAAGTAAACCACAGGGCTCATGCCAGCCAGTAAATGGTAGAAGAAGAAGAAGAAATACATTAAGTGTTACATAAAATGCTAATCTGAGTCTAAAAGTAACATAATATAGTAACTAAACAAAATACAACAAGTACACAAAACTGTTTAGTGTTGTTGAAAAGTTTATCTGATGACTTTAGGTAAAGGCAGGCTAGCACTTCCCATTGACTGTCAGTATTTGAGCTAAGCTAATTAGCAGCTGGCAAGGTCTGCCCATGTCTTCCTTGTTGCTGCACGCACAGTCGAACAATCTTATCTTCTCGTCTGGAACTCAGGAGGGAGGCAAATAACAACAAGAATAAAAAGTTTGTGTATCCCTTCAACTGTTGTTATTGGTTTTACAACCTATTTACCGTTATATGTGAATGAATTTCATAATGCTAATGTAGCCAAGGATTAGGTGACACACAGCTCTGGGTTCCATGATAAAAAGGTTCCACCTTAAAAGCAACTGACCAGTATGTCCCAGAAGCTCCGGCGGGTGATCTTGCTCGTGGGTGTGGTGGACTCAGGTGTGCTGGTCCCTGTCATGGGGGTGCTCCCGCCTGCCTGGGTTAAGATGATGGGGGAAGGGCTGGTTTTAAACACCCGTGAGCCACTGCGCTGCCTGGGGCTGTCCTTCACTTCTTTAACCTCAGGCAGAGGAATCGAAAGTCCTGAGGACACATTTTAGAAATTAGTTGGCATCAAACATTAATATTTAACTGAAGTGACTCACATCTCTTGGATTTAAAATCAGTTTCAATTTGTGTTCCTCTACTCAAGCCCACAGACTGCCACAAAGTTTCAGCTTTCATGTCGAGTTTGGGCCGTCCACTTGTGTAAGGCTTAGTTTTTTTTCAAAGGAAGAAGGTTGCGGTTTCAAAAGATTACACTCAGGAACCTGGTTTCAAACATTTGCAGTTTCAGGGGCGCCAGAATGCCGTTGACATGTAAAAGGAAGGCCGAACCACAACAAAAGTGTTTCGTTTGATGCGAAAATGTGCACGGTGTAAACTGCCTTTTTAGCAAATTTATTTTATACGGCACTGCGTCAGATAGAAGTAGATTAATACGTGCAGTAGTTTACTGGATTACTTCACATTGCAGAGTTTTACTGTTGTTGGATTGCTTTAAGCTCCAATACCCTGTCCTTCCCCTTCAGTAAAACAAACAATCATCTGGTGACGAACTCACCTTTGGCTTCTTCTCTCTGGGCTTTGGTTGCAGGGCAGGGTACACCCAGACAGAGAGGATTGGGCAAGACTTTCAGCTCCATGATGACATCACAGAGCGCGTGGCGCAGCGCCGCCTGGAGTTTATCACTCAGCTGTAAGGGGCTGACGTTGCCTTGCTCCCAGATATCAAACCGCACGTACAGCTGTGGCTCTGTCAGTACACAAGGAGATACAACTAAGACTGATGTGTTTTACACTCTGACTTGATAATGTTAGATATTAAAATAAAAAAAATTCATGCAAAAATATATATACTAAAAAAAAAATTAATAAGAAGGTGATTTGGCATATAACAATGTCGCTTTAGTTCGTGAAAGGCTTTAGATAAAGACAGACAGGTACATACAGTTACTGTTGGTGAACACAGACAAGAGGCAATGTTCAGTTTGAACAAGGAAGCACCAGGGATTATGGGAAATGTGGTCTTAATTTTGGGTAAGTAGTAAAGGTCGACTGATAGTGGATTTTGCCAATAACCGATACTGCTGATAGTCTAAATCAGGAAAAAAGCCAATGACCCATTAATCGCAGATAGTCCCCCCCCCAAAAAGGAAAAGAAATAAAAAAAGAAAAGGAACGCGCACAGTCAAAATTTAAAAAATTCTTGAACCTTACCACAAATTTCTTGCTTACAAATGACAAAACTGAACATAATAATACCTATAAAAATACAAATAACTGAACAAAGTAATAAAGTGTACATCAAAATCGAGACAAATATTACTAATACTAATATATTAAATAATACTGAATAATACTAAATTAATATTGAAGTAAATTATTCATTTTTAGCCATTTTTCCTTTCTAGAATTTAATAACCTGTATCATTTTGCTGTACCAATAAAAATGAAATGGCTTGTTCAATGATTGAATAACTTACATTTTTGGAGGTCTTTTATTTATAAATGCTGCTAAAATAATCCTTGATATATCGGAGGGGAATCTGTTAATTGTCTTTGATTGGCAGCTGTTGTGCGTCAGGCAGTGTCCACACACACACACACACACACACACACACACACACAAACATGAACACACAAACACACACACACACGGCTGCAGGTCAGGAGAAAGGGAAACTTTTTTTGTGTTTGCTGCAGTTTTAAACCAAGACCCACGCATTTTTTTTTCTTTCTTTTGCAAGACGGATAATCCGAAATCTGTGGTCAGTTTTGCTTTCTTCAGTGTTCATCCCTCATGTAGTTAAAATCGTTGTGATGACATAATCAGGTAAACGCCATTAGGCTAAAGCACGTTGTTTAGATGCTTTGTATGAGTTGATGTGAATATAAGAAGTGTCAGCAGCTTCTATGTTTAGAAGCTTCACTGACGCGTGTGTGACAGCGCAAAATAGATCAAACTTATTTTCTAAAGTTAAAACACGAGCTGTTCTCATCCGTTAAAGTGTGTTAATTCATAAAAATGTGAAGAGGCGTGCACTGTGGAATTAAGATGGAGCTCTTTGCTCTCTCCTCGTCTTTTCTCTTCTCTTAAAAATCAATCAATCATAAGCTAACAGCAGCTTGCACCGCTGATTGCCGGCTTCTTTGAATCAGCTGAGCAGCGTATAGCGGAGTGAATGATGAAGGAGAAAAAAGAGATTTATGTCAAGACCAGAGGCTGCTCATGTGGACAGGTGAATTAAAGTGAGGGAAGAGATCAAACAAGTTAATTGTTCTTATTGCTGCTCAACATAGCGCCTCTTCAACTCTCTCCGTGCAAAACTTCGCCACATTGCTGACCACATGCTGTTTGTGTTTGGCTGCGAGGCTCTGACGCGCTGAGGGCTGTGAGGCGCTATCTGCAATGTGAACCAGGCTCACATGTAACTCAGCTGTACAGAGAAGGTCCGACAGAGCACAGATCAAGGCTAAATAAGGCTTTCAGCGCCGACTGATCGGTGGATGCTGATAGTGCTGGTGCCGATAGGAACTGATCTCAAAACGTCCTATTGGCGCCAGTGTATCAGCCAAACCAATGAATCGGTCGACCTCTGGCCAGTAGAACTAACAATACCTCTGACTTGAGAAAGAAGCATCATTATGTCATTTCTTTCAATGAAGGATTTGACATTACATGATCCTGACTGCGATATATTGGTGTTTAACAACAGCGCACACAGTCAACGAACTGTACAGTAAACAAATTACACACAACACACACACACACAAAAAACCACCGATCCACCTCTCTCTCTCTCTCTGTCAAGCTTTGCCTCACCGGCTCGGCCGCTCACACACACCCTTCCCCCTCACTTGTACAGGCAAAATAATGAATTCATAAACATTCATCAATTAACAACAGGAAGTAGATGTTATGAGTGATTGACAGCGCCAGTCACGGTGTCATGTGGCACCAGTGCAAACTTTGTCCTCTTGCTCTCTCCTCATCCTCTGCTGCTTCCTTCAAACACTCTACTGTGTTACACAAAACAGACACATAATGTTTCACAAACATGTCTTCAAACAGTGTATATGAATACAGAAGAATTAATGAATGCACAGATGGGAATTATATATTTTGATTGACGGTACACAGTAAACCCACCATTTAGACATGGATTTGTTTAAAAGCCCCAAACAAAACAGCTGTAGTCTTTTTTTTATTACAGAATATGACATATTTTAAAACATAATCATATTAGTAAGTCCCCCAAACTATTATTTAATTTGGATTTATGCCCCTGTAATGAAGTGTCACATTGACAAATTTATCCTCACGGACAAAAACATTTTCATATTACACAGTTGTACTTAGTAATCAGGAAGAATATTGATTACTTGTACAATTCTAGGAGCATTTAATATTCAAAATTTAAATATCATAACCAGACTGCTACCCACGACAGAGCTTGATGTTTATGACTGTAATTAATCTATATTTAACCTGGTGCAATTTGTCATAAAACTGACTTCTTGCACTTGCTGTAAGCTTGTCACATAATTACATCTGGTGTTGATATTAATCTCAAAACGATAAGAATGAAAAACCAGTGAAATAAAGCTCATTCTCCAGTGAAATATTAGTTTGTCACTCTTTAGGGGAACTGCACTGATTTCACTTATCACACTAAATTGATGCATCATGTTAAGTATGTGGTACTTAGTTTATGACAACAGTTGAAAAATGTCCTCTGTGGATTTGTAGGAGCATTGTTAAAGGGAAACTCTGCCAATTTACAACCTTATGTCTATCCAAATTAGGGATATAACGTGAAAGTCAAAATATTTTTTTTTTCAATGATTTCTGTGTCTCTGGAGTGCAACTTCAAAACGTCTTGTTCTTCCTGGAACCAGTGATGTCACTGGTGTCTCATGCCGTCAGTAAACTGAGCAAGTTCACATTTACCAGATGGGCCAGTGTAGTCAGCTTTATACTACAGAAATACTTTCCTATGCTTGATGCTAAACCTTCCCCTTTTAATGTTGTGCGTGCTGTACCTGAGCTGGCGTTGATGGAGCCAACTTTACCCACAGTGGTCAGCTCATCGAAATGGTCTGGATGAAGGGTGACAGTGCGGTTCTCTGACTTCTGCAGCCCGACACAGTCCTGAGCTGGGACCTGAAGTGGACGTCCCTCGGTGTCCACGAATGAGAGGGCAATGCAGGCAATACCTGAAAGTGTAGGGAAATACATTGAGATTATCAACAAATTTATACACAGACTTTAAATCTGGGATCTTCTGCCCATTAGGTTTTAAATTTCTACTACTTTCCAAGACACCGATTATTTGCTTTTCAAAACAATCATACAAACATCCTTGATAATGGGACTTTTTTTTGAGTTTTTGTACCTGGTAACCGTAATACCATAAGTAGGACGTCACTGGTATTAAAAAAAACAAACAAAAACAAACTGTACTGCTTAAATGCATCCTTTAAGGTAGAATGGTTTTTATGTTTTCTTGCATGCTGTTCAGTGCATGAGTTAAATGACAACTTAGAGGTTGTCATATGAGCATTTAAGAGGATTTATTTGTCAAATATCCATGTCGTACACCACATACAGTGGAGAAATATCTGAACTTCAGCCTGAATTCATTTACTTTTGCCTTTGTGCACAATGATACACTTTAATAATTACTGGATCTTCAGACACTTAATAAACTGCACGTGAATTTTTACTGATTTATGCGGTTGAAAGTTTTTCACCTGGAGAAAAACGTTGTGGAGCACTCCAGCAGTTCTTCATGTACGGGGAGAACGACATTGGAAAATATATACTGTTCATCCTGACGAACAGATCTGTTCCTCCCTCCCTGTTTCTGTAGACGGGACAGCCGGACCGCCTTCATCTGCCTTCGTGGGTCCAGCAGCTCTAGCTACCTATCACTACATGTAAGCGACTAGTTGCATTAACAGAAATGCTCATAATGCTGCTGACATGGAACCTTAAGGAAGCCACAGCAGTCATTCAGGACCGCAGCCACTCAATGCTGCTGTGAACATGCTCTAATCCGAGGTATTCAGAGGGGTAAGAATGTGGGTTGGCTGCAGCCGCGAGGCTGGGACACGATGGACACTGGCGTTCCTCTTGAAGAGGCGACTCCACCCGTGAAAGGTAACACAGATCAGTGGGCAAACTTCAATGTTGCTGAGGGAAAAGGATGGCAGGAAGTGGTTACGCTACTCTTAACAGGGAGTGGGATACATTTGGTGGCAGCACCCTGATTGGCCAGCTACACATCTAAAAATTTTCAGTAGGCCAATGTGTGTAAATCACTGGAGAAGAGCATCTACACAAAGAGTCCAGGAGAGGGCAGAGCCTGTGTGAAACAGATCTTTGTTTTAACAATTCTAAAAAATGACAGTATCTGAAAATTCACATCTCAAAATTGGCAATTTTGTGTGAACTTCAATTGTCATTCATTTATTTATTTAGCAATTCTAACCAAGGATGCCAACTTTATTTTTATCTACATTTTTAGCTTAGTAAGCGTACAGCTCTGCATGTTTAATCCATCCTACGCTGCTTCAGAAAACAGGTTTGTCATGAATGCTGACCAGGCCAACCTGGGAAATGAAGCTGATGGTTGCTATAACAAAACCTTAAGGGGCAGATTAGTGTGACGGAACACAACATGTGACTAATGGCTCGTATCTTTAAGTTACTCTATCACGCTGAGATTACTCCGGCCTTTTCACAGACGGTATATAAACACTGGGTGACATTTTCATAATGGGTTGATAAAGAAAGAAAAAAAAATGAGAAATTATAAAATGCTACCTTATACTAAAACAAAAAAAGTCTACATGTTCAGTCAGTTATTTATGTTCTTAAGAACATTAAATGTTACAGTACTTGTAATACATATTACAATGTATTACAATGTATTTAGCGCTAAGAGCCCTATTTCAATTGTGCCAGAGCAGTAAAAGGTGCACAGCATTGGTTCTTGCACCTATGGTCTTCAAGCGCACTTGCTGCTGGTGACAGCGCCGCCAAAATAAAAGGCTGCAGACAGATGGAGCAGTTGTCGAGCATCAGAGGGAAAACCAGCTGAACGGATGCTGATGCTGTTGAACCTCACACAGGTGACGTCTCCTTTGAATCCGTGACCCTGGCTCGTTGTGTAAAAAGGCAGACTTGACGCGGCATAAAGACACATTGCTGTGTAAATAACATTAAATTAACAAAGGGCGGGTTATTGGAGGGCGTTCAATGCGGCGCTGATGTGGGGTCTCTGTAAAAACAGCTAGATGCTGCAGATTCATCTACACACGTTCTGTTGCAGAACGAGAAGCTTTTCATATAGTTTAAAGCATCTATGAACAACAGATACCGAAAGAATCACAAATGTTTACAGTGTATGTAGATAAATTCAGGCAGATTCCCGCTCTTCCTTCTTCAACCATATGAAATATTAATTCTGATGTCAGTATGAACCCATTTACTGGCTGGAAGGTGTAAAATCAAAATGGTTCATTTACACTTTAAGCATTACTCCAATACTGCTGCATATTTGATGATTTTGATTTTAGCAGTTTGTGACCTTGCACCCATTTGTTGCTTTTCTCCACCTGTGCACCGAGCAGTCTGCACTGGTCACCAAAATACCACACGGACAGGCAAGTTTCCAGGTGTAGAAAATACCAAACGGTGGGACTGTTGCTTGTGCTGTAACTGGGGCCCCAAATGTCCAAAGGGAAAAGGTGGAGTCATCTCAAACAACCTCTACCTCATTCATATTGAAATACTTACAACAGTGTTCGCTTTTGCCTGTGTATCAAACATATGTACTGTGGTTGTGTTAGGGCCTTTGAAGCAGCAGTCAGTGCAGAAAAAAGCCAGTCCACGACAAATTTGCAAGTAGCAGAAAAACACTGGCTCAAACACCAGAAATACATTACTGCACTCTGGAGGTGCATTTGAAATTTTCAGACAAACTCAAAGATGAAAACAGTTTTTTTTTTTTTTAAATAAAAACAATATATGCTGAGGGAAGCCTTAACAGCGCTGCAAAGGAATTCCATAAAGAAAATAAGCCCAAGAGCAGAGCACACACGGCCATCAACACGATGGATGTGAAAGGTGACAAACGGAAACACGTGCTGGTACCTTTAAACTGAGAGGGCGGAAAGAGTTGCTGAACCAGCTCCGACATGGTACCTGGGTCAACATTAGAGACACCCAGAGAAGAGCAAGTTTTGAAAAAAAAGTTTGTGATGCTACAAACACAGACACATTACACACTCACACACACTCTGGCCTCTGTAAAGTTGCTCTGAAACACTTGAGCGGTCAGTTTTTCTTGAGGTGAAAATTCAAAGTTAGTCAAGGTTCAACCGGAGTGACGCTCCAGTTCCAGCAACACTACACTACTCGAGACTAAGAGTATATCCACATTATTCCCTTTTAAATGAAAGACACATCAATATTGCTACATTTTAACCTGGGATCCTCACTAATCCAGCGTCTTAGCAGCACTAAGATGAAGACTTATTATTCTCAATATCGCTGACAATGTCAGCACTCCACACCAGCAGCCGCTACCACGTCAGTTATAAACATGAAGAATTATCAGCTTTCTGACAGTGTCAGCAACATCTGAAAAGTAAAAGGTTTTGTTAAAGTAGAATTCATGGCAGAGCTGCTGTATTGGTTTGCATTACACTGTACAGGTGTACCTAATAAAGTG
>JAQFJA010000021.1:856759-867503 GCA_029874485.1 Naso brachycentron
AACACACTCAAGTTCCTTTCAACCAAACTAAATAAGGCTGATGTGAAAGCACTCTTAAATAGAGCAGCCTATGATGGCCCACGAAGTACATTCCTCTGTTGGTTGCAACAGCTGAATCGAAATTTCTGTGAAATGAGACGGTCTGGTCTGTGGAGCATTTCCTGTTTTTGCCACCAACCGCACGGCAGTTAACTTATGTGCATGTAAATAAAGAGCCAGAATTTTTTTTGTTTTTTCAATACTTGCATTTAAAAACAGTCCCCAAATTGCCACTGCTTCATCTGCTGCGTTCGCTTTAAAAAATAAAAATAAAAAGATTGTAAGCGGCGCGCTATGAATCTTGGGATATGCTGGACCACAGAGGATTCAGCGGTTGGATCTTTCACATTACCTAGTGTTAATCCAGAGAGCAGGACTGAGGAGTAGGAAATTTCACTGGCAGTTTGCTCACCTGCAGACTCGGTCAGATTAAAACAGATGTCAGGGTTTGATACCTGTGGCCGCTGTGTGGGGTCATTGCACCAGCTTGATGCTGGGAGACTGAATGGACGTCTTTTATCAAATTTACCTTTTCAATATGTCTTACATGTTCTCCAGCAGGCAAAGTGGATGTAAGGACGTGTTTTTTGGGGATCATTTTTCAACTATTTTACCTTTAATGGTGTTTTATTTATGTCATTTTGGACATCAATTTTACATTAAAGTCGATGGCGAGTTTGGTTTATTTTCCCCCTCAAGGGGCAGGACTGTGTCGCTCTGATGTATGGGACAGCCTTCGTTGCACCCCTGTGGCGCAGTTGGTCTTCAAATTCACCCTCTGGAGGATGCAGCCCCTGAATTGGGACACAGTCATAGATACAAAATTTAGGTCCTAAATGTTAGATTATAGAAAGTTCTGAAATGGAATACTCTGATTAAGGCTGAAATGCTGTGTTCCATGGTCGGGTTCAGAAGTAATTGGACAGGTAAACAATTTTTCTTGTTTTGCCTTCATACACCTCCATAGTGGATAAATGTTAACTTTCATCTTTCATTAAGTAGGTTAACTAAAAAAAAAAAAAATCATTAATGCATTTAAATTTTGTTACATAGTTCAATTCAAGACATCTGAGGGTGAGTAACTGATGGTGAGAATTTTACAGTGAAATTTTTGTAACTTTTGTAGTTCCTCATCATCGGGTTGCCCCAGGAAAGTCTGCAGTCGATTCATAGTCCTGTTTACGTTTACTTTAAAGAACTGATATAAGAGATCATATTCATCCCATATTAGCTTCTCTGCACTGGCTACTTGTAAAAGCGAAAAAAAAGAATTCAAAATCCTTCACCTCACCTACAAAATGCTCAATGGTCAGGCACCATCATCTATTAAAGGGTTTATAATACCCCATAATCCCGCTGAAACATTGCAGTCCCAGAATTCAGGTTTACTTGTGGTTCTTAAACTATCTGAAAGAAGAGTGGGAGCCAGAGCCTTGGTTCTGTCTGTCACTCTTTGTCCTCTGCCTCTTCCTCTCTCTCTCTGTCAACCTGATGGATCTTTTCTGATGGCCACCCACCTCTGAGCTGGGATCTGCTCTCAGGTTTCTGCCTGTTAAAAGGAAGGTTTTTCATGCTTGCATATGTGAAGACTGCAGTCAATTGTTGGGTATCAGTAAATAATAGAATGTGATCTAAACCTTCTCTGTACGGAATGTGTCTTGAGACAACTTATGTTTTGATTTGGCGCCATATAAATAGACTTGTCACAATTGGCCTAGTTTACTTTATCAGGTATTTGCTCTTGCCTGACATTTCACCAACAGGAAACTCTGGAAAGTGTGAAGAAGTGCAAGAACTTCTTGGTGACTCTGATCAAGCTGGCGTCCAGTGACTCCAGGTCTGCCAACATGGCTAACAATGTCAGAGGACTGGTCAGGAGTCTGCTGGTACGTCTCCCCTTTTCATCAACGTGGGTTATGCATTCACTGCTACATTTGAAGCTTCTATTGAGGCCCTCAACCTCACACACAGAAACAGATATTTCAGCTCTGTATTGTAATTACAGAACAAGTCAGCACTCTGTCTCGTTGCTGTTGACAGGTTGAAGTGAGTAAACTCCCTCTTTTTAATTCAGAGCGTTTAAAACACTTTACCCCTCCAGAAGCTCCTATCTGCTCCCGACTCTCCATCAGCAAATCAGCAGCAGCAGAATTCAAAAGTCAGTGTTACTAATAAAGCTTTGAAGCTTCAGACTGTTTGGTACAGCCTGACTAAAGAGTCTTTGATTCTTTTTTGGTCTCATTTTTTAAATCTGCATGACAGATTTTTCACTCAGCTTGTCTCTCTTAGAGTAGGGGACAACTGGTAGTAAATATATCACATCCACGTTTGTCAACAGAATTAAAGACTTATTTAAAAATATTTTTTTGTTAGTAGACCTTAAATAACTTACTTCATGAAACCATTGAGTTAAGATCATTTTGTCAAATCCAAGTCAGATCCATACTGCTCATTTGTCGCTGGGTAATGTTGTCCACAAATTTTCAGTTTTAACTCCCCATCTTGTTTTATTTGGTCTTAACCATAAATGTTCCAGGTGCCACACAACTGTATTGAAACTGCCCTCTGAAAGTATCAGTGCGTGTTTGACCCTGCAGGAAGGAAAACTTGAAGCAGAGGAGTTTACAAATCAGCTCTACCGCGAGTTGAAGTCGACTCCACAGCCCTGCTTGGTGCCTTTTCTCAAGGTGAGACTCAACAATTATTTTTCCTGTCAATGTGATCTTCCTTTTCTGAAAAGTTTCAAAACTCTATAATTTAAACTCAGGACCGAAACTTTGGATGTCCAGAGTCAGTTCTAGGAATAGTTATCAGAACTGATTCGAGCATTGTTCAATGGTTCGATATTGGCTAAAATTAAGGGTGAAAAAAAACCTACACAAAGTAAAGTTCACCTCAGTTGGCTTGTGTTGCAGCATGCTGCTTTCTTAAGGAAAACCAAATTCTACTTTAAAGCATTTCAGTGCATATGTGAGTTATATTAGATTTTGTAGAATGCCTGTTATTAAAACATGTCATATTTAATCAGTATTTATGTAAATGTAAATACTTGATCACAGATACCCAATATTAAAGTTCTCTGGTCATGATGAGGACCAAAAATGTGACCGGGACGTTCGGCTACTTACAGTATCTGGTCGTGATTAGTCAACTGATGCCTGGTGGTGTATTCTTTCATCAAAGCAACTTAATTGTATTTTGAGCATATCTGCTCAATTGACTGTATGATTTTCTGTCTATTTTTCGTTTACAGACTGGTATTATCAGAGTTGTTGTCATTGTTTTGATAAATGAAATGAAATCAAACTCTGTAACTGTGGAATATGGTTAATTACATAATGTCTTTTCATGTCTTTCTTCTTGCTAACAGAAAAGTCTCCCTGCAGTGCGTCACCTCACTGCAGACCCCCAGCTATTTATCCAGCAGGCTTCAACTTCCACCCGCAACCTCAGCTCTCTGTCCTCCACCATGAAGCAGCCCAGCACTGACACAGGACAAAACTTCAACACCAGCCAGCAGGTACAGAAATGTGATCTGGTGTAGTGAGCAGTGTTTGCTTTACTATAGAAACACATGAATTGCCATATTAAATGTAGAATTTAATTTGAAAGAGTCAGATCACTGAGTTATTTTCTCTACAAAAATGATCTAGTTTAACCGAATTCAGTGAATAAAGTTATGAAGTTCTGCTTTTGTACCTTTGCCATTTTTCGTCTTTTGTTTCTGTAACTGCCATGGATGGATTAAGGAGAACTGGATAAAGTGTACGAGTCGGGTTCAGGTTGTTCCTGTGGAGCCAAAAAGTTTGATTTCCAAGTATAAAAGCAGCCAGATCCTCCACATAGCTTCTGTGTTGTGAGACCTATAGAGCATTACTGAAACTCTGGGTGCACTCACATTAGAAAATCTGTACAGTGTCCATGCGTGTTTGACCACCAAGGTGACTCAAGTAAGCGCTCCGTTCTGTGCTCGAGCTCATTACACTTTGTCAGCCCTGGCAGAGGTCAGCTTCGGCACAGTGTGATTGCACGGAACGCTGACAAGGGTGACATCAGGAGGGTTTGCCTGATGTGTGCCAAGGACTGCACATAAAATCAGCTGGATAAATACATTTGGAAAAATCTGTGACTTTCTTCTTGATCGTGGACACCAGAGGATGATTTAGCAATGTTAGAACAAAATGAAAACAATGATAGTTCAGCGTTCAAAAGTACAGGGCGCACTCCATTGATTGGGCAGCTCAGCTCAGTGAAGATGAAGATGAAGCGTGATCGGGACCTGTTATCCTGGAGCAACGAAAAAACAAGAAAAAGTTTATCAACATTGGCTTCAACAAAGACATTCGGCTGCTCAGTTCGGATTTTTCAGTAATTAGAGCTTGTGAATGAAGAAACTGGGCGGACGTCTCCAAATGAATCATTCTCAGCATTAGGCCAAGTCAAAAGTATTTTCCTTTTTCAAATTTCAAGGTCATTTGTCGTGTTACGACACATGGTTGTAGATTGTTATGCAGTTGTAGTCCCCTTTATGCTGCTACTAAAGCAGAAAATTATGTAAATGTATAAACAGTAATTTCATGAAAACAAAAACTCCTTTTTACATTTCCAAGATGGCACCGCAATGGCACCTTACCCTATCTTGATACTCACCTACTGATTTTGGTTGGTGATTTTAATATTGTTCTCAATCCAGTACGGGAAAGATCCTCAGACAGACCACAGGCACTGACCAAGTAAGCAAAAGTGATATTTATATTATTGAACAGGTTCAAGATTGCAGATCCTTGGAGTTTTTTCTACCCAAACAGTTGTAAATATTTTTTTTTCACCTCCACATCCCACCTTTGCGTGGATAGATTATTTCTTTACTGACTGTAAGTTTCTTCCATATGTGAGACACAGTGATTGTAAAGCAGTTGTATTATCTAATCGTAGCTCTTTTGTTCCAAGGTGGTGCTGGAGTGTGGGGATCTAGTCTGTTAAGTTAAACTGTCGTCCATAATGGACAGTCACCCCCTGTGCGACACTAAAGCGAGGCAACAGACTGTTTTCGGTGGCAGGCTGCTGTCACCGAGCTGCTCCACTGACAGACTGAGAGAGTCGGAGCGATCAGGCTCCCATCAGAGTGGTGTAGGTCTCTGCTCTCATGTGTTTACATCTTGGGTCTGTGCAGTCTAAGGATGTTACAGTGATTCCTCAGGACAATCTGGTCGGCTCTTTACTGCTTGAGTCTTTTTTAGTGACAGTTTTTATTGCTTCTGTTTATTTATGTAATGTCTCTGTTTTTTCTAACCTGTCTTTTTAACCTGCTGTCTTTTAAGCTGCTTGTGTTTTTATTGTCTTTTATGCTGAGCAACTGAGGACACTGAAATCTCCCTAGTAGGGCTACTAAAGTGTCTGTCTGTGTCTGCCTGTCTGCCTGTCTGCAAAGGATAGGTTGAGAAGCATCACACCTTGAGAACAAAAGTTTGGTCTTTATTGTTAGGGCAGCAGATACGTCTCTGTCTCTTGACAGCAGCATTGTAAACAGGCTGTTGCTTGGGCGGGTATTGTCTTTAAATATTTTTTGGACTCTGCACACGCTGCTCATCTTACTAGTATCAGTGATGCTTAGTAATTGGTACCAATAATGATTTGTAATCACTTGGTGTGGAGCCTTCCTGTGCTGGCCCATGAAAAATGCTATTTGAGAGTGTGATCTTTCCAGACATAAAGCTTTCTATCTCTCCACTGAAAAGGTTCACAAGAACTTGACACGGGAATGTTTCTTTCCAGAAATCTTAACAGGGTGGAAAGGATAGAGATGTGTGATTTTTAGCTTTGCAGATAGAGACACCATCACACACAAAGATTGAGATATTTTACTTTTGTATCGGTCCATGTGTTGTTTTTAAGAAATTTCTGTGTATCATGCCTTTAATGATTCGCCTTAAAATGCAGGTTAACCTGGAGCCTCGAGGAATGACTCTGAGACCGGGGCTGATGACATTAGACAACTCTAAAAGTTACACATCCAAGAGCAGCAGATCCTCCCTCAAAAACACAGTGGTACAGACAGGAAAACACTTCACAGGTAACGGCTCTAAAAACTCTAGGTGGGAATTTTGGGTAATCTCACCTTCCAGTTCTGGTTCTTGGTTTGACAGTTTTACTCAGACATAGTTTTAAATAAAAAAAACTAGGATTTTTCGATGGCTGATGACTCCAGTACTGCCTTAAAATGAGTACACAAGTTTATGCCTGTGTCTGATGTCAGCCTATATACTTCATTTATTTACAAAGGAGACCTTACTGTCTTCATGCAGTGTCCATTACACCTGTATGCACCTTTTTCTTCTATCTCACTCTCTCTGTCTGTCACCGACCGACCGACTGGCAGACATTTCATGGTTAATATCCTTGATTCTAGAGAAAATGTTTGTCCAGTACATCAAAGACAACATCCCAGTCAGCCTGGACCCTCACCAGTTTAAATTCACAACCAACAGATCCGCAGAAAATGCTCCACTGATCATCCTCAGCATAACCAAGGAGTTGAATTTAAAATAAAGGAGGCAAAGACTTACCCCCCTCGACCTCAGTGATACACAAGTGTCTCCTATCGCAGTGGTCCCCATAGTCGGGGTCGCAAGACACTGAGGGGAGGCTGCGAGATGCCTTCCAAAAAACAAAGTTTTTTATTGCATATTCAACCCATTATTGTAAAAATTCTGTTTATATTTTTCTTATATTCTTTGTTAAATTACTTTGAAATAATATTATGGCTGTTGTTCATTTGTGTTGTATTGATGCCTGTGTTTTCATAGGTCTAATAGTGCGTGTGCAGCTGTGCACAACATTATATGTCACCTCCAGGGTCACTGGGGGTCCTCAGTCTCTGGCACTGTTGTTTTGGGGTTGCAGGCTGAAAAGTTGGGAACCCCTGTCCTGTCATACCAACAGACTGCAGAGCAGCTTCTTCCAGGCTATAAGGCCCCCGAAATTTTTCCATGAGATATATTGTAGTTTTTCTTGTGTTTCATAACTGGACTGGGATTCGGCATTTGGTTGTGCAACCCTTTGATAGATTGAAGAGTAAATGAACAGTGAATCTTGGGAAGAACACTTGTTGGTGAGGTGTAAATGCACAAAGAACACATTGCAATCAGAGAGCGAGGCCTTTGGAGCAGGAGGACTTGATGTTGTCTGTCTACCTAATTTACACATTAGGATTAAAAAAATGCAGACAGATTTGAGTTAAGAAAGTGACTTTTAATACCAGGTGTAGATACAAAGATCCTACGATCGGGTGTCTTTAAAACATTTATTCAGGTGCAAATGTTAACCAGGCGTACTTATGGACTTGGCTATTAATTTCTGCAAACTAAAACTAGTCAGTCTCTGATGTAGTGTTTGTCATCCAAACACAGTAAACCAAATGAAATGCTGCTCTCCAAATAACTTTGTATGTCTCTCTTTTTATAGGGACTTTTTCCGTGAAGCAGCCTCTCACTCAGGATCCATTTCAGCCGACTAAATTTGCATTCAAGGACAGTTCAGGATCTTACAAGTAATACAGTTAATATATTTAGATTCAAATTCAAAGATCCAATGTGTACAATTTAGGAGGATCTATTTTTGAATATGGCAAAAATTGAATAAACTATTTAGAAGTTTGTTTTTAGTAGTGTATATTCACCTGAAATTAGTAATCGTGCTTAGGTGAGACTTTTGTATCTACAGAGGGAGCGACTCCTCTGCCAAGGAGTCTGCCTTGTTGCATCGTACTTTTTCTGCAGTAGCCCAGAATAGACAAACTTTTTGGGCCCTTTGGGTTTTATTCAGGTGTCTCAACCACCGTACGTTCTCCTACAAGCTTATCAGAACATTAGCGGAGAGATCTTCACTTAGATGCAGTCTGCAACTTCACTGTTAGACGGCACTAAATCGTACACACTGGACCATTAAGGGTGGTTTTAAGTTGAATAATTTGTAAATCTCATCAGCATTCTGTCAAAGTGCAAAACTAGCTGATGTCTGAAAAACAAAGTTATTCATTTGGGTGTGTGTGTGACTCCCAGAGAAGATGATGACATTAATGATGTAGCCTCCATGGCTGGAGTCAACCTAAGAGAGGAGAACGCGCAGATCTTAACCTCCATGGTCGGCTCTGTGGTGCAGTCATGTCAGGATCAGCTCTTCCTCTCACCTAACACGGTGCTCAGCCGAATTCTTCATACAGGTACAAGAGCCTGCAGAGCTTTAATATGTCTTTGTGTTGGACTTTATTTTGTGATACTAATGCCAGATGTTTTGTCTGTCTTGGGGTAGGACAGGCGCTGGGAGTCACTGATGTCGGTCCTGAGGTAGTAGCTCTGGTTTCTCATGCTACACAGGAGTGTCTCCGCGGGCTGATAGAGAAACTTACCGTGATGGCAGAACACCGCAAGGCAGCACTGAAGGTACAGCAGTCTGACCTCAACCTAAAGCAGCTGCACTGGTAGACCTCCATATTGCCTCATGATACAGTCTTCTTTTTTTTAATTTCTTCACACTGAGAAAATTATATTAGTTGTACCTATCCTACTGCAGCTGCCAATGTGAAAAACAAACATAATTTCCATAGTTACTTTCTAAACTTGACCAGTTTTCAGGAAGAAAAGGTCCCTTTTCATTGATTTTATCATGACATATTCTGTCAGTATTATTAGATACTATGGATGAAATGGTTCCTGAAAAAAATCCAGCCCATTCAATTCCCTTGTCACGGTTCAGGGCATGTGCGTGTTGTTCGGTTCACGACATGCGCAGCAGAAGCCTTGGGCCAGTAACCTAGTAAACAGTGTTTTTTCATTTGGCACATACATCGATTGTCCAATAAAGCTGCTGAATAACACTTGGCCAGTGAATAGGTGAGTTGATTGTCAGAGTAGCTGAAATTACGAAGCGATTTAAAGGTGAGAAGGAATAAAATGCTGTTCATGTTGCAAATTAATTTCTTGTAAGGGGGGAACACAACCTAAATCCTCAACATTGTGCATCAACTCAAGCCAAAATGCTGTAACTGTTACCTTCGACCGTCTTTGAGTTAAAAAAGAAAAAAAAACAACTCCACTTTACTCTGTCCTCTGCTGCTGCTGCGCGACAATAATCCTCCCTCACTCAAAGCAGCCGTGGTAAGAGCACCCAAACTTTGTAGCACGTCCATTAGTTAAAAAGAGTAATCCAGTGTTGAAACTCATGTTGAAACTGGCAGGATAAGAGCCAGTTAGTTAAACAAAGTGCCATAATGTAACATGACATGTTCAAGGTCCTGTCAGTAAAATGACGATTTGCAAAGAGAAAGAAAACATTATCATGATGTGTTCAAATGTAACAATAAGAACTGATTACATGAACTGATTTTTTAAATACTGTAAATGGTGGATTATTAGGCTACACATTTTATGCTGATGTATGGTATTTCTAGAGTGTTAAAAAAATATAGAAAAACAACAACAACATACCGAACGGAGCTGAAAACTGTGACCCAAAAACTGATAGGAACCAGATTTTGTGAACCGTTTCACCTCTACTAGATACCAGATTTATTTTTTACAATAAACTTTTAAACTTGTCTAATGACATTTTTCTGAGAACATATCACTTCATCTTGTTATATCACAACATGTTCTCGCACAGACTATGTAAGCATCTCTTCGTCTTCACTCATGTATTTGCAGCAGCCCAAAGTGCTGAAGAGGTGAGTGACAAGGAATTCAGGTCAAAGGATGTGATGCTTATAGTCCCTGTAAGCTGGAAATGTTTTTCTTATGTTTATGTACCTAAAATGTCAGACTTTGACTATATTGACTTATTTCTGTACAAAGTGTCTGCTTTGTCTTCACTAGTTTTTACTGTGTTTGTTTAGATGTCTGAACACTTCCCTAAAATCCTTAATTCCCATGTGCCCCAAACAAATTAGATTTGGTAAGTTAGAAATTTGAAAGCCGATAGTTAGCAAAGAAATCTGAAACCTCAGGTGTAGGGCTCACTCAGGACAGAGAATGAGAGTTGGAAGTAGCACAACCACTATCGCCACGTTTGCCGCTGCCAGTCACAAACTAACAAGCTGACAAACAACATAAGAACTGTAATTGATAGATCCACAAATTGTTTTCATTAAGGAAGAAAGAGTAGATTGACTTTGTGCCACTTTGAGCTTTTCTTTACTGTGAATTTACAAAAATTATGTTAAACAAAATAATAATCCTGTCAGAGTATTTTTTTACTTACTTGAAAACATACCTGGAGAGAAACTTAAATCATGTAATGATCTGCCAGTCACATTACTGGTCCCATAGCTTGGAAACGGCTGAGCCAATCACAGTGAAGCATGACAACAGCTTGACAAATGGAAATATGCTTTTTCAGGATGTCATTTCTGAGCCACACATTGTATGAGTTGGCTTTTTTGAGCTGAAAGCAGTACAAAGATACATTTAGTGTTTACTAATTGTTTGTTTATTCTGAACTTGATGTCAGCAACATGTTTCAAACAAATTGGTAGAGCGGCGGCAAAAGACTGGGAAAGTTGTGGAATACATCTGTTTGGACCACTGCTAAAGTAAAGAGGTGATGATTGCATCATGACTGAGTATGAAAGGGTTACCCTCAAAATTCCAAGTCATTTACAAGCAAGAATGTGGTGATGTTTACCATTTTGAGAAAATCTGCCTGGACAAAT
>JAQFJA010000021.1:869680-885842 GCA_029874485.1 Naso brachycentron
TATTATTATTACTATTATTATTATTATTATTATAGGCCTTTATGACGTAGGCCTATTTATATTTTGCCTATATTGTTATTTTATGAGAATAAATTGGGGCAAACACATTAACAAACAGTTGCCTAGTCAGACATCCAGCAGATACATCAGTAATATTAGCACTAATTTCAAGTCAATTTATTTCTATATTAAAAGTTGTGCTTGTCCTTGATAGATTGGACTTATTCTGCAGACTCTTCTTTTGGTCCAGTTTTTGGTCTTCTGTAACTCCTGAAGAAAAATCTGGCTTGTTGGAGGTTAAAAGGTTCACTTAGGTCACTGATGGTGTCTAATTGTGTCTAAATGCTTTTTGGTACTGAGCAGGTAAAGTTCAGTGTGTTTATCGAAGCTTTTCGACTTTAAAACTTTGCCCTGGTCCTCCTGGAAAACCAGAGAGCTGTGAATTGAATTAAAACAGTAAAACTGAGGGTCATAAAACCAAATCAAGCTCAAAGATGCTGAAAGGCTCAACAAAGTAACTGCAAAGTTGGACAAAAATTCTCTGTATATTTCACATCAGTCAGTAGATCCAGTGTTAATATGAAAGTGCAGAGTTAAAGTTACTGTACTGAAAACGTGTATGTGGTTATAGCCCAAAAACGCTTGTTTAAAAGCAATGAATTTTCTAATCCAACACATTTACGCATAAAATGTGGGAAATTTTAAATCATCTTCATCAGTGCCGATCTTTCAGGTCAGGACATCCTGTACCAACATTTCACTGCTGCACAGCCTACCAAAAATATATGGATAAACTGATGAGCAAATTCAAAGAAATGTCAATGTTATTTTCAAAATAACAATCAGTTTACAAAATATTTAATCTCTTTCAGAAATGATATCATTGTACAAGACATTATATTTAAATAAATCACGCTGTACTCAGCTTTAATGTTTTGCACTTTGTTTAGAAAGAATACGTCCTCCTTTCCATGTGAATATGGAGCGCGCGGTGTAAGGTGGACATCACAACTTGAAATCAGGCCATTTGTGAAAAATGACATGATGTGCACATTGTGGTGTTCATACTCTGGACTCACACAGCTCGGGAGCAAAGACCGCTCATATTATTTCTTGCCTGCGGCGAATTTTACGCGAGAGCTGTTAGACCAAAAGTACCACAGATGACAAACGATCAAAGTTACCTGTGTGGGCACGGTGTCCGGTGACCGGGCGGTGGGTTGTGTGTGAATAAGGGACTCCTTTGCTTTCGGCTCGGTGTCGTTCCGCTTCACGGGAAACTCCGCCCCCGTCCCGGGGCGCACGCACAGCTTCTTAGCGTACGGAGCCCCCGGGTCCTCTTCAGCGCCGGCTGTACTTGCTGTTGTTACTGGTGTGTTTATTTTTGTCGATGCTGTTATTGTCCGCTGCGATTTCAGGTCCGCAGCGTCGGTTACCCGCCGGAGGTACGGGATCACGAGCTGGAAGCGTGACTGCGTGTGACCGTTGACCGTTTCCGAGGCAACATACAGCGTTGTCGGCCTGGAACTCGCAGCACCCACGATGCTGTTGAGCGTTGCTATGGAGACGGCACCGATGCAGTGGTTGGTGTAGGTCTTGGAGAGTTTGGCAGCGCGCGACAACATCTGCATCCTCGTGCCCAACAGGTTCTTACCGATGGCTTTGTTCTCGTACCACGTCACGTCGCTCGCGCAGCAGTGGTCCCGGGGACGCTGGAAGAACGCCCTGCACAGGGGGTTTCGTTTGGACACGTACCGGACAAAGCTGGCGTACGGACACTGCTCCGTGCCCGTCTCGTACATCCGCGGCAGCGTGTCCTCGTCTGCATCTGGACGCTTTTTGGTCCAGGCGGCGGAGCGGGACTTGTGGTACGGTCCAAGAGCCTTAAAATAGACAAACTTTCTCCCGTCCTCATCGACGGCCAGGCCGAAAGAGTCCTCCTCCAGCTCCCGCTGGTTCTCCCGGCCCCTGGTGCAGAAATACATACAGGTCTCGAACCAGACTTTGTTGAGAAGCCCGAACGGCGTGTCGGTGTTAAACACTGAGGACTCGTACAGTTTCCGCAGGTCCGAGCGCGTGATGGCTTGTTTCTGCACCACTGGACCGGCGCCTTGCTCCTCCAGCCGGCGTATGACCGCGGCCAGGGTCAGATTGGCGCTGCGCAGCTCGGGGTCCTTGGTCAGGTCCAAGGTGCGGCAGTAGGGCGGCTCATTCAGGTACCGGTTGAGTGAACTCCGGATGCTGATGAGGGACGACTTGCTGTACAACTGTCCACTTTTGGAGCGCGCCTCCGCGTAAAAGGAGCGCAGCACAGCGCAGAGCGCCTCCTTGTCCAGAGTTTCAAAGTCTGGACTTTGGGCTTTCTCACTGAGGTACTCCCTAAAAATCCTCACCGCATACCGGGTGGCCAGGCGGGTGTTCTCGCTCAGCCTGTTTCGCTCCGACCGCTGAAGGTCTGCCTCCAGGTGAGACTCCAGCCCAGCGGGGATGTTGCTACTGAAGGGGTCCACCTCTCCCTCCTCCTCCTCCTCCTCCTCCTCTCCTCGGTCCATACACTGCATAACGCGAGTCTTCGCGGCCGAACCGCTGGAGTCCAGTACTGTGCTCCCTGACTCCCACTCCAGCTCCACTCCATCTCTATCAGACTCCTCGTCATCCTCCTCTCCGGTGATCTCGACCTCCTGGATCTCATCTTCATCTTCCTCCTCATTATACTCATCCTTGCTCCTCTCGGGGCAGCTCATCTGCTCCCGCTCCGTGTCTCCGCTGGCAGGCATTCTCGCCATATTGCGGTCTGTGTAGCAGTCCTCCGGCAGCGCGCATGCGCTATATTGGACCGCAGCGCTGAAAGCCTTTTGTGTTTAAGTGACCTTCAGCCATGCACGCGCTTTTTAAGGTACAGGGAGCGAGCGCAGCGGGAGGGTAAATTTGGAAACGCGCTCTCCGTCAAAAAGGCTGCAGTATTGGACTGCATATTGGCCCAGCAACGTGATCACTGTGTAATGTGGCTGATAACAAGACTGCAGAAGTGTGACCTCCAGTATCACTACGGAAAAGAATCAGCATCACTGTGACTTAAACAACAGTTCAATAAGATTGCTAAATTAATGTTAGAAAAAAGAGATGATAAAAATCCATTCAGCAAATAAACTAGGAAACTGAGTTTAGGCATTTTTGACATTCGGCACCTCAAATGACATTAGGCTCCTACTAATATTAATTTTAAAAAATTATTATTAAAATGGTGAGGAAAAGTACAAGCAGCCATTACTCCACTGAGAAAAATCCAATCACATCAGCACACATGCACACGCTAAATCAAATCGAGTCACTGAATGTGTTTCATCTTGCTTTGCTTATTTAATAGCAAGATGTTGTGCGCTTTACATGTGGATTGCTCTTCTATGTGTGTGTGCATGCTGCAGTGGTAATACTGTTTGTCCGTTTGTCTTGTTTTGCATAATTCAGTATGAAATGTGGGCCGTGTGTGTTGATGAGAATGTAAATACTGTTTGTTTATTCAGCTGAAACTATACAAAGAGTCTAACCTGTGCTCCACATACAGGGGATTCTTAAGACTGCAGTCATATCAAATGACCCTTATCAGCTCCAACTACTCGATTCAAAATCAATTCTCAGTTCAAACCGATTTTCAATTCAAAATTGATTCCTGATTCGATATATAGGGTGTTTACTTTCGGAATTGACTTCAGTCTGTTTTAAAAGACACATACTAAATATCACATACTGAATTATACACTGCTAAAATGCAAACATGCAAAGACAAACCTCAGACAAAAGGTAACATTTATTTATGCTAATCTAGTTTATTGACCTAGATATGGTGCCTTGCCACAGATTCTTCTTGACTGAGGTAAGGTTTCTCTTAGTCTTCAGACTCTGTTTCCCCCATAGAGGACATGTTGGTCGGGTCAGAAGTTCCTCTAAGTGCCCTTTCCACGATACATATCCCGGGTCAGCAGTTCTCCTCCCTCGAGTTTTAGGACTTTTACAGCTGCAGTTTATTTTCAGTAGGTAATGCTCGAGGTATCCATTATCAGAAATTAAAACCTGGCTTGAACTGTCCTCTGTTAAATGGTTGCCACTATGGCACATTGGACAGGGCAGACCTTTCAGAGACCGTTTATTTACTGTATATTTTCATTTTGTTTTGTAATTTAAATTTTTCACAAGCCACAACTCTTTTTCTCCACACTTGAGGGTTTGACTCATACCTGAAACAGACATTGCTATCCCATTAAGTCGTAATGTAATGGAAATGGTGTTCACTGCTCCAGTAGATAGGAAGTACCTGAGGTACAACATTTCAACAAGAGATATTATATTGTCTGCTCAGCTTATTCAGCTGTGAATGCAAATATTTTAAGCTAGCAAGAATCAAAATCAATAATATTGGGTATGGTTGACTAACAGTGATTCTGACAGTGTGTTTAAAACAAGACAAGTTAGCTGTCCAGTCATATCATGGTGCCCAAATCAGTATCAACATTTTTAAGCCACAGCCTGAAGTAGCAAGCTGAAAAGCAGATGATTGCACATACAATAAAAAGTGAGTTCAAATGGGCGTTGCACTCATGGCTTGTGTGTCACAGTTGCCATCGGTGGTCAGAGGATGAGGCACGGAAGGCCACTGAGCTATTCTTTTTTCATTCATTTAATTTATTTCTAATGTTGATTTGACTGGATACAGATGCAGGCTAAGCTTGTGCAATAATTGAGAACGATGAACAGACGATTTGAGGTAAGTATTAATTTTTGAAAGCATGTTGAATGATTAATGTTTTCCTCGGGTTATTTGGCATGTAAACCTGGGCATACCTGACCATACTCTGAAAATGTCAGTGTCTTAGTTACTAACCTCAGCATGCAGCAAGAGAGTGACGCATAGATTTTGCGGGCTCTGGTTTCCTTTAACAAAAAGTCAAAGGTATTTTTCTGTGGATCTCAGATTACTGGAGAGTTTGTCACTATCGTAAACTTATAGAAGTTTAGGATTGTTACATGGTTTGTTCACCACTATTTAGATTTTTGATCACAAATTTTACTGCCAGAAGTAAAAAGCTAACATTAGGCTGTAAAGGCTATAAACAAAGTGCACAGTACCGGGTGTACAGTACTTTAAGTCCCAGACATTTTCTCTAGTGTCATTTAGTCACTTGTTAGCAACCGCCTTTTAGATACGCAAAAGCTTTAAAAATTACATTTGGAGTATTTACTGAGACATTTTATGTTGTAAAACAAAATGAAAATTCTCTTAAGCTTATTTTGACCAAAGACCTTAACTTCATACATCTAAACAAAAACTTTATTAAAAAAAAACCCTCTGACTTTGAGAAGATGGAATCAGAAGTTCAATAAGATTAATTTATTTTTGGGATTACGGTCTTCTTCTTATGCCAGGGTCATCATGTGTCCTTCTTTTTAATGGGCTTATTTGCTGACACATGATCATTTATTACAAATCAATAAAATGGCTTGACACATCAGGAAGTTGTCTTGACAGATATGATTCCCCCTATTGCTTTTATTTTTTTTAGATTGATGTAATGTGATATTATGCCAAATTATTTGATGAGGTTGTTTATTCTGGCAGTTTCTAAAGCAGTTTAATAAATTGGATCCAAATTTTCATGGTCACACTACACTGACATATTTTCTCTTCCCACAAAAATTCTCTCAAAATGAATGGAAGCAAGATATTTTAGACTTTGTCCCTAAAAGAAAGTATGCAAGTGAAAATGCAAAATTCGGTTATGCTTTATTTGGATCGTTCGCCTACGGATAATTTATAGAGCATTTGTGATATTTCAACAACATATTAATTGTTGATAATAAGTTCATATACTGTTCAACAAAGATTAATGAAATTGTTTAACTGAAACTAATTGGGGTTAGGGTTAGGTCAGCAGTTACATTGTTGAATGTCAACTGATTTGTTGTTGAAATGTTACAAATACTCGTACGTAACAACAATACATGAACACAAAAAATGAGCATCATGCCTTTGACACTATATACAGTATATAAACATATTACTAAGCATTAATCATACAAAACACAAATATTAGGAATATTAAATACACATTGGTAATATCCCTCTCACAATGATACAGTGCACCGAAACAAATATTTTTGTTTAAGTGCATGTATTTGCCACCCAACCCTCTACATTGACATCCATCCTTTGTGTGTTAGACACCATTTTCTGATGTGCAGTTATATTAGCAGTTATTTTAGCAGCTTCTTAATATAGTATCCCATCATGCTCTATGCCTGCTCCCAGCTAAGAGCACTAGTTCCTCCCCTGGGCAAACATGACCTTGATATACACTCTGCACCTCATACTGCTCTGATTGCTGTTTGGGCTACATCACCTCATTTTATCTTTTATTATACCACTCTGTCTGCTGTGGCACTGATTACAACATAATCTTCACTATAAAGACTAACAAGAGAACATTTTCTTAAATAAGGAAGAACTCATTCAAAGTGCACCAGACACAAACAACAGGACCACCACTCAGCTAACACTCATACAGTAATGGTCAACAATATTGATCAAAGTCTTATTCCACTCTTCAGATGACTGCTGTCTGGTCATAGATACAGGACATCAAAATGGAAGAATAATACTTATGATACTGGCCTAGACAAAGTGCCTTTTTTTCAAAAAAGGATCCAAAAGCAAAAGACAAAACATGAGAGGTAATGGAAACAAATGTGAGTTTTAATAAGAAAAATGGATACAGGCAAACAAAAACTGTGAGAGTAACAAAAGGTAAAACCATACAAGAAAAAAAGCACAAAAACAGAACAGAGCAGAAATGTGGAGAAACATGCCAAACAAACGAGGGACAGGAGAAACGTATAAGTAATCAAGGAGGGGAAAGGGAAAGCAACAAAGACAGGAAGTAACAACAGAAACTTGACAAAAAAACTCAAAATAAAACAGGAAATTACTGTACTCACAACGGCAACCGTAACAGCCTTGTTGCCACTGTTTGAATAAATCAACACATTTATGTGTTTATGGCAGGCAGAGGCACAAAGGTTTATACATAAATGTGATCAGCGCATATTTTATGTAATTTTCTATTTTTCTGTAGTACAAGTAGTGCATGTACAAGCTGTGAAAACCCAAGGCCAATAAAGATGGTATCTAAATCACATTACCTCATTTTTTGATAAGCAAAATTAAGTAACTTACGGAGTCATAAGGTAGAATAAGAAAAAACTGAAATAAAAGATTCGTAAATTACTGATAATGTCGGCCTTCATCTGGTTAACTGGCTGTTTTAGCCACCAGTCAATTATGGTATTGACACTGTCAGTAGGTATTAAACAGTCACACCCCCAGGAGAACAGTAATACAGAGGGTGCAAAATCATGGCATGAAAATATGTAAAATGTAATCTTTTTTATTTTGGTGATCACTGCTTTGACAAAATAAGTAAGCCACACAAATGGAAACAGATTAGGGCCAGTGGTTTACAAGCAGTGGGGTGGGCCCCACTGATGGGGCATGGACCCACTGTGGTGTCGGGTGTGGATGTCCAGGAGGAAAAATACAGAGTGAAACTAGATTGAATGAATATAATTTCTGTAGGGAAACAAACTAGTTTGCTGATGCTGTCATGCTGACCTTTATTTACTGAAATTTAAACCTTTTTTTATTTATTGCTTTCCCAGTCAGAGTCGGCCCAAGGCATAGGCGAACCAAGTGCCTGCTTAGGGCCCCGAGATCAGCAGGAGGCCTCCAAGAGCGTCTGATTCTTATTTATCTTCTTATTTTTTTGTTTGATAATGTCATAATTATATTATGGCAATGCTACATTATCATGCAAAAGACCTACACCATGTTCAGTATGCCATTTCGTACTGTATTACTTTGAAGATTAAAGTGAAGATCAACACGAGACTACTCTTGTAACTGAATTTGCTACTATTGAAGATTGAAAACCATAGAAGGGTAAAAACATGCCAGTCTGACATTGGTATAATGTAAGCAACACAGCTACAACTGTGCAGAATTAGGGGAAGCTGCTGACTTTGTCAAACAGTAATTGAGAAATCGCCTGCTCTCCAGGTTTGCAAAACTACTGCCTGGACATGGATGGATGTGGATGAAAGTCTAGCAACAACACAAGGTGCTCACTGCTAGTTTAACAAGTATATTTGTAATGACAGCTAATAAAATAGATATTTAATTTACAGTGTAAATTACCAGCAGACAATAGTCATTAGTATTGACGGAGGTTTGGGGTCCCCAAATCAAATATTGCTTAGCGCCCCATAAAGGCTTGGGCCCTGTCCCCAGTTTTTGAGAATGATTGATTGATTAAAACTGTGAGGTTGGGGACTGTATACTTTCTTCAGCTTCTGCTAAAATACACTGTACTATGAAAATACGTACTAATTTCGTTGCAAAAATGAATTTATCTTCAGTCTAACCTGTAAAGCACCGTTAAGTGGACGCTGCATTTACATATCTGTGCCCAGCTGCAAACCATCTCATAATCATCCATGTGTAAAAACAATCAAACATGACGCTGCTGTTTAACTTATTGACATAAATAAGAAGACGTGATGTAGAAATAGATTTTTGTGGTGAATATCACAGTATGAAAGCCTTGTCATGGCTGAAGATTGCAGAAGCTTGTGCCTCATCTATCCGTGCGCAATAAACGTGTCACATATTTTAGTGTTATGACCACATCAGTTTCAGTTAAAAACAAAAATCATTTGACATATTTCAGCCATCATATGTTGTGAGCTGAAGAAGTCTTTTAGCATCCTGCTGTTGCAGCGGTTCATGCCAGTGTGTCTCAGCTCTGGGGCATGTCACCAGGAAGCCTGAGATACTTCACAGGCACAAGGCACCCCCGCAGTTCAATTCTTGTTAGCTGAGCCTGCTTCAGACCTTGTGACCCAATTAGCAATTAACCGGCCTTATACGTAGAGACCTTTGCTGTGGTGTGTGATCCTGGCCTGATTTGTATGCAGTTTGTGCAGGCGCTGATAAGAGCATCCACAGTACACGTGCACTTTTTAAAATTTAATTTTATGATGATTTGCATGCCAGGACTGCTGCAGGGCAAGGGGAAATAACATAGCCTGTCTTCAAAAGGAGATCTGTACACCAAGCACAGCAAAATGTGTAGGACTGCGCTTTTTTGTGCAGGCAGGTAATTTGCTCCCTGACTAATCTGCAGAGATATGGAGAAGTTCAGAAACAGCACTTGCACAAAGAACAAGCTTTAGCTTGGAGGCTTGTCAAGAACCTAAAGAAATTAAAACCAAGGTGTAATAGCTGGAACAGACGAGGATCTGCATAAGCCACAGCAGCAATGAAAGCATGTGTGTACACGTTTGCTTGTGAGTTCATTTAGAGCAAGCTTTTTCATTAGTGTACTGTATGTATCTGTGCATGGGTGAGTGTGTATGTGTGGTCGACGTGTGTCTGAGGATGTGTTTCAGGGTAATGGATGGGAGGTGTAGGAGTTTAGTTGGAGGTTACATGAGGTTAAAAATATTGTATTCCCTGCACTGGCAGTTATTAGCAGCTGAACTCTAACATGTTTCGTATACAGTCACAATTCACAATAAACAGGCAGCACAAACTACTGATCTTGTTTTTATTTGCAATGCATTGTGTATTTCTACAAACATACTCTCGGAGGTAGAGCTTTAGGAGACAGAGTTTTCCCTCAAGCTCTGAGTGAATGGTCCAAACACCAGACAGGTAATTAAATTGCTAGTCAGAGTTCAAGCTCGTAAGTACTTAAATGAGCAGTTAATCAAGATTTCAATCTGTCACTAAGTTTGAGCAAGTGCTTTAAATTGCCTAAACACATCCATAAAAAATAATTGTGCTTCGGTTATTAAGATTAGATATTGTGAGCAAATTATGAGGTGCTGCATCGCCAATTGTGATGCGCAGAGCCACATACGGTGTTACGGTAATGGGACTTACATCATAAGGAAGTCTTATGATGGACGCCGACTTTCTTGTGGTGTGACGTGGGGCCAAACTTTTCCCCTGATTATTAAAAAAGCTGACTACAAGGAAAAGGGAGCTGAGACTGCAGTAACTGGTATGTGTGTATTTTACTATGCAAGCTTCTAGAGGGTGGGGTATTGAGCCGGTTGAATAATCTGCACTGGATGATGTATTTGTGGTGGGGGGACCAACCTGCAATTGTATTGCAATTTAGCACTGTAAGCAGGATCTTTTTTGGCAATGTGGGTGGCGTAGTTGTTTGATAACAGTGGCATAGATAAAAATGTCAGATGCATAGAGTGGGGGTTCTCAGCTGTTGGTTTTCCCCGGGTTGTGGCAGCTCTCCCTCATTCTGCTATGTCCCATCAGGATCTAGAGTACCAAGTTCGGGAGTCAAAGGAGAGGCTGATGTGTGAAAAGGTGGAGATGGAGAAACTGCTTACACAGAATTGGCACTTGGCTGCATGGCTGCATGGGACAATGAAAAACGGACAGGCAGGGCAGGATATGGCAGATTCACCTGCTGAGGTTTTGCCTCATTGTCCTCTCCCTCGGGGCCTTCTGCCTCCTCTGTGGAGATTGTGTATTTGCCAAAGGAGAGAAAAGCGTTGATATTTTGTGGTCAAGCGGGGTCTCTGTCTTTCAATGACTGGATTGAGCTTGAAAATTCTGTTGGTTACCACAGGTATAAGAGTAAAGAAATGGCTTCCTACTTTTATGATCATTTGGAAAAGAAGGCTCAGCAGGAGGTGCTTGAGGAGGCCAACAGCCATCCCCTCTCTCTAGGTAATGCACAAAAACTTTTGTCTGACAGGAAGCAGAGGGAGGGGAGAGGGTTGAGAGAGTATTCTCAAGCATTACAATCCCTTGCTGCTGAGGTGAGCCACTGAAAGAGTGATGATAAGTCATGTGGGGAAGAGTCAAGCAAACATCAGTTTGCTGAGAATCTAAGGAATATCACACTGCGTAGTTGCAAGCTAAAAAAAACTGCTGAACTGTTGACCCGGACCTCAGCTTAAATAAATTCTGTGGGGAGGCTATTTTGCTGACGGTTGACATATGAAAGGGAGGGCTGCATACACCTGCAAGGCAGCAGCAGAATGTTTCGCAATAGGTGCTTCACTGCGGTCAGACCCCATATTGCCTGAGTTGAGGGAGGCTATGAAGTGGCAGGATGATAGGATGGACGCACTAGCCAAGGAGGTAGCCCAACTACAGGTTCAGGAGCCCAGATATGACTCTGTGGGTAGGCCCATCTGCTTCAGATGCAGATGTAGGTCACATATAGCAAGGATGTGCAGGGGGATGCTGAGTTGGATGGACAGTGCTAGAGCTAGAGGGGCTGGGTGTTAGTAAAGCTGCTGGGAAACATTCCCCTCTATAGTGGAGAGCCAAACTACAGATGGGGGGCAAGCAGACTCAGTGGAGACACCTAGTGACTAGGGGGTGGAAGCTGAAGGGTCCTGATGGGTCCTGTACCAATAATACAAGCTGTGGTGGGGGGTTCCCACTGGCCTGTCTGTGGGATTGTGGCTCCAAGGTATCAGCTATTACTGAGAATAATGGCTGATACTTTTTTTTCCACAACATTTTTCAGCATGGGTGATGATGCTTTAAAAGCACATGGGTGGCTTAGTCTGAAGGGAGCTTATGGGACACCGTTGCCATATGTGGGGTACTTGAGACTTGTGGTGGAAACTGAAGGGGTGATGTATCCTCAGTGTGGGCTGTTGGTAATGAAAGACTCTTTTTGATGAAGCAACTCAAGAAAAAAAGAAAATGATTCTGGGCATAATTGGATTGAATATAATAAAGAAGTGTAGAGCGTTTATCTTGTCCACCTGGTCTTTCATGTAATCCACCTTCCTGCATCGTTAGAGAAAGTTTTGCAAAAGTATGAGCCTCCTCACTTGTTGTAATGCCTGCTAGGTCCATGTGCCTCATTTCAGCATCTGTGTTCCAGAGTGACAACTCCACAGGTCAGGCAGTGGTAGTAGAGGTTTTTGGGGTGGAGGAGGGGTTACTATCTGGTTACTTGTTGGTGTCAACGTCTTATGTGTGGATGCAGGGTGGGGAGCTAATGGTGCCTGTGGTCAATGCTGGGCACACGGAGGTAACCTTAAATCCATGGCATAAGTGTAGCTGAGGTGGTAGCGAGGGTTGCTAACCAATTAGCCTTTCAGGAAGTAGGGCCACATGCAATGGACGTGTCCGTGTGCACTAAGGAGGCCACCGTGGGGCAGTTATCAACAGGGATACTCAAGTTTCCATTCAATGTTAACTGCCCCCAGTTGGATGAGCAACAGCTAGCTCAAATGAAGTGTTTGTTGGATGAGAACGCAGACATATTTGCAGGGAACGACAGTGAGTTGGGCTGTGCTGAGGTGATACAGCGTGAGATTCACCTGTTAGACAACGCTCCGGTGAAGCAGCGCTATTGCAGGATCCCTCCAAACCAGTGTGATGATGAACCAGTGGGATTCTGAAGATGTGTGTGGATTATTGTTAGCTGAATGCGGAGACCCAAAAGGATGCCTACCCTTTGCAAGGAATTAAAGAGTCACTGGATGCGCTGGAAGGTGCTAAATGGTTTTCAACACTCGACCTGTCCAGCGGGTACAATCAGATGGTGGTGACAGAGGGGGAATGCCAGAAGACAGTTCTGCGAGCCATTTGGCCTGTTTGAGTTTGACTGCATGCCATTTAGCCTCTGCAATGCACCAGGGACCTTTCAATGCCTCAGGGAACGCATCTTTGGTAAGGAGCACTTCCAGTCCCTGCTGTTGTACTTGGGTGAAAAAACAGTCTTTTCTACATCCTTCGATCAGCACCTTATGTGCCTGTGAATGGTGATGACGCAGTTTTGTGAGCACTGCCTCAAGGTGAAGTGGAGCAAGTGCTTGTTATTTCAGTGTGAGGTGTCACACCTGGGCCATGTCATATCTGCATCAGGGGTTGCCACTGACCCAGAGAAGATTTGTGCGGTGACTGAGTGGAGGTGTCCGACCCCCTTGCTGAGCCTCAGTCTTTCTTTGGGTTTGCAGAATATTACAGGTTTGTGGGAAACTTCTCCCACATTGCAGTACCTCTACATGCCCTTTCAGTCTTAGGTTCTTGGATTGGACGGGCCTCAGGGTCCAGGAGGATTTCCTTTGATCAGTTGTGGAGCCTGAAATGCAAGTGTGTTCTCCAGTCACTGAGGAAGCAGCTCACCTCTGCTCCTGTGTTGCCATATGCTGATTTCACCAAACCTTTTTACTTGGAGATCGACACAAGATAACATTGGCTGGGGACAGTGCTGTCACAGGACGGTGAAGGGGACCAGAGGCCAGTGGCATATGCCAGCCAAAGGTTGCGGCGCTCTGAGTGTTCTCATCCAGCGTCTGGGATTTTCCAGCAGTTACGGGATGTACACATTCATGCTCGGAGACAGATGGCACTGCACGCAGAAACCAGGAGACGGAACCACAGGCCCCCTTCACAGCACAGTGCTCTGCGTAAGGGTCAGCTAGTTTACAGGCAGAACCACACCTTCAGGGGCAGACACAAAATCCAAGATCTATGGCTGCCGGTGCTCTACCAGTTGTTGTCTCGGCCAAATCCAGAGCGAGCAGTGTATACCATTTCTCTGGTGGATGGTTCTCAGGCCCCCTGCAATGTCCACCAGCTGGAGCTGAGACCCTGTGGTACTGACCAAGTCACAGACTTGACTCCAGTGACAGGCTTAGAAGCTGACTAAGGGCAGAATGAGGTCTCTGCAGATGAAAGATCTGGAGAGGAAGTGAAAATGCTGCTGCTGAAGCCTTCCCTGAAGGTGAGGTCAGAGGAGCAGGACACAGGTCAAGTCCTGGGGCAGGCAAGTGACACAGACGAAGAGGAGGCAGATTTCCCACAAGGGTCTGTGGAGCAGTGGCAGAGCAGTGCGGAGGAGAGAGTAGATGGTTCACAGCCAGTGTCTGAGGCAGAGCTGTCTGAGGATGAGGTGGATTTTCCTCTGGTGCTGTTGCGACAGTCCACCGGATGCACAGCAGGCGTGTACACCAATCCTTTTCATCTGCCATGGTCTTCAATCCCAGAGCAGGGAGGAAAGTTAAGGTAGTGGCCCACCTTATCAGTCTGTGGTTAGGCACATTAAAACACACTCTGTCCACTCATTAATAATTTGGACTGGAGCCCAACGATGGAGGGTAGCTGGACTTGGCAGGTACTTAGTGCTGCAGCTTTATCATTGAGGCAATGATCCAAATTGAGGAGATGGGTGGATGTGAGGTGCTGTGTCACCAACTGTGATGCGCAGGGCTGCACTCTATAAGGCATAGGGTGCTACTTCCACCTACGTCATGAGGAAGTGGTGAGCTTAGTATGGAGTATGATGCCGGACGCCGATTTTTTTGTGGTGTGGCACGAGGCCAAAGTTTTCTTCTGGTTACTGAAAAGGTTGACTACAAAGAAAATTGAGATGAGACTGCATTAACTGCTGTGTGTGTATTGAGCTATGTGGACTTCTAGAGGGTGATGGATTTAAGCTGTATGAGACGCTGATTGTGGGTATGCATGCTTTTACTGTGAAGGTGTTGGGACACTGTGAGGCTCATCTGAGTCACAGATGTTAGAGACAACACTTCAAACTGGTATGTGCTTCAGAATTTATATGATAAATGTTTATGTGCTCATTATTAGTTAGATGTGGCGGGGTGGCTGTGTGGGTCGCAGTGCTGAGAATGGTATTTCTTTTATTTTCACTATTTTTACTTTTTATTTTTATTTTTACCATTTTATTTTATTTTATTTTTATTTATTTATTTCCCTGTAGGATTTTTCTCCAGGACAAGTTAGTGATCCGGTCCCACAGTGATTTGATCTTGGTGATCCAGTTTAAGATTTGCACAGGTTCTTCTTGCAAGCTTTTAAAATTCTCCAAGTAGATTTAAATTATTAATGTAAAATATCAATATAATAAGTAACTAGGCCTGACAAAACTAACTATTAAAGCATAAAAATAAATGTAGTGGAGTAAAAGTGTGATCTTTGCCTCTGAGATTAGTGGAGCAGAAAAATAAGGTAGGCCTGTGAGTTTAGGTGTTCTTGCAAGGTATCGCCATTTCATGGCGACACCCTGCAATTGAATTCACTCATAGACAGGGGTGAAGCACGCAGGTTTAATTCTATGTTTTCTCCTACCCGTGCTAAAGAAAAAGCCAATAAATCTTTTGTTGAGGAACAGGTTGAATCTGCCACATATGTCATTAGCACAGACAGGGAGTCGTCCCAGTGGCTGGGACCTGACTGGGAACTGACTGGGAGTCAGCTGGCAGCTGAAAGGCCTTTGGTTGGGAGAGGAAATTTAAGGAGGCTGCAGCTGTATCAGTATAAGTGGTATGTATGATAATATGTAAGCTGTATGCAAGTATTGTAATAATAATAACAATAGTAATAGTAAGAAGAATGGTACTGAATGTACTGAAGTGAAGTGGTTTGTGGTGGGCTAATATGTTGTGTTTCTTCAGCTGGACCCTTCTCAAATCTGTAGACCACTTGAAATGCACCTTATAGTCAACTGGCAGTTAGTTGAATACGTGTTACTTGTCCATTGAAAGAGTGTTGTTGAATATAAACCCACTGTTGGAAAGAAAATGTTGTAAAGGCTTAATTTTTTTAGGACAAGGGCATCAGACACAAACAGAGTCAATTTAGGATGTAACATGAGATGAGTATTTATGGCATGAGAGTGATTTCTGGCTCTTAGCTGAGTTAAAGTCAATGAGCTCTGCAGGGTAATCCAGAGCAGCGTGGCTAACTCAGTCCTGAGAGGTGGGTTCAGGAAACTGTAGAGTACAGTAATGCTGGAGACAAGATCTGGAGCTGAATCAGAGCAAGGCAAGGCAATCAACTGAAACATTAACTTGTTAAAAAAAGAAATAAGGAGCCGGCGCAGTATACCAATGTGGGTAACCGACGAGCTGGCAGAGAGTGGAAGACTGAGCTGGGTTTTTATCTGCAGCAGGTGAGTGTGGCTTGATTACTTGATGACTTGCCGGTGAGGTTAATGAGCAGCAGTCGACTCCACCCACAGAGACGACCGACTCACAAGACAGACAGGACTCGAGAGAGAGGGGGAACAACAGGAAAACAACAGGAAGG
>JAQFJA010000021.1:911951-922829 GCA_029874485.1 Naso brachycentron
ATTTCACTTACCAAAGACACGGTTACGAAGTTTTCTTGGATGGTCTTTTTGTACAAGTAACAGCAAGGCAAGTCATATTATTTGTCCAATATTTACATAAAAACTTCTTTCAAAAGGGAATGACACGTCTGAAAGATTCAAGGTTGGTAATTTAGCCAGCTAACATCAGCTGCCACGGCAACTAGCTGGCACCTGGCTAGCTGCCACTCAAGTTGCCACAGCCTAATTTATAAAGAACTTTAAGCCTAAATACAAAATAAACGAATGAATTATAATAAATCCACCCCCCTCACAGTTATCATGAAAGGGGAAAGCTATAGACCAAAAAAAAAGGTTTTTGAACCATGCTGTAAATATCTTAATTTCTGTTCGAAAGTTGGCCATTTTAACATGGGCTCTAATGACAATTTGCTCCCTTTTGGAGCCAACTTCAAGTGGTCAGTCGAGGAACTGCAGGTTTTTGCTCTTCCTGGTTGGCGTCAACTAGGAAGTCAAACATTTGGGGCTTGCTGCTGGGCAGCAAAAGCTTTACCTGAAGTGCCAAAACATGCAGAGAAATTATATTCTAACAGTTTTAGCCACCGATAGCTAAATTAGCTATTAGCTTGTTAGTTTGTGAATTATTACAGTTATTGTGGGTTATTACAGCTTGTGACCGATCAGGACACGGGACCATAGCTTGGCCAAGCAAAGATCCACATCATTGGAATTTCACCGGTTCGGCTATTGCCTATATAGTTCACTATATAATAAACTCTATATAGGGAATATTGAGTGAGTGAATGGGTGAATGATTGAAATACAGCTAGGGTCCCCTCTCTTCAGCCACATTTCCTCTTCTGTGCCTTTCCCTTTCCCGTCACTTGACTGCTACACCAAAAAAAACACCTGTTCCACTTTACATCATCAGCCCTGGCCACATACAACTACACACCTGTTTCCACTTTCCTTGACAGTCACCAGTTCATCACCTGGATTCTGTTACTGCCTCCCTGCTTTGACTGTTTGCTTGGAGTTTTGGACCTTGAATTATTGCCTGTCCCCTTTTTGGTTTTGTTTGCCAAGTGGATTTGACGCGGGCCTGCCTGACAATTCTGTAAGTCACTGCCTGTATGTGTCAATAAATCTCTGAATTTCATTATTCACCACTGTAGTCTGTATTTGGGTTCACTCCCTGTTTCTCTATAAGTACATTCCTGACACTGTTATTTTTATTTAACACAACAGTTTTTTTTTTTCACGTTCACACTCTTACTAAATTTAAGTTTAAAAAAAAAATCTTGTTACTGTCAGAATAATGAGAAGTTTGTGAACTTTTATGGTTGAAGTTAAAAACTTCAGGTTTTTTTTTTAGGCTATTACATACTTAAAGGACAAGTTCTGTCTTTGGCACATTGAGCTCTAACATTTCATTCATTAGGTCCATATACAATGCTAAATAACATTATTATGACAAACGGCGCAGTCCCGACAGCTGGAGCTCGTTGCAGATGTCACCCCTTGCTGAAAAAAACTGAGGAAAAGGGACACTCACTGAATCTTTAGGCTGCTTGAGGAAACAAACAGCTGGGTATAGGTAATATGCTGTTGTTTACATTTGTGTTATGGTGTTGGAACATCAGTGGGACATGACTGACCATTTTGTGAGTTTCTTGTCTTTTATAACAAGCGTTCATTGTGTTTTTTGACAAATTCAGTAAGTTCCCCTTTCCCTCCGTTGTTTTCAGCCAGTGGTGACGTCAGCAACGAGCTCCAGCTCTCAGACTGCACCGTCATAATATCGCTGTTTACCATTGTATATGGCTGTAATAAATCCAATATAGTGCTTAATGAGCAAAAAAACGAGCTTCTTCTTTAGACAATGTGTCACTTGATTGCTCAACTTCAGTAGATTTTGGGACTCCCCACATTCAAAAAATGTATCATAAAAGATGGCAAAAATCGTACTGGACCACAGACTAGAGTAGATCTGTAATTATACTGAGGATCTACAGCATGCTCTGCACAATTGTTTGAAACAATATCCTTTTTTTAAAAAATGCATTACTAAAATTCTCCCTTCTTAACACCGGACCATCCCCACCCTACACACACATGCGCACACACACACAGTCACACACATACACACACCAGCATAGATAATGAGCTCTGATTGGTCCACTCAGTGACTATATACCTGCAATTAGTGTCATAGTGTTCAGCCTTCTGCCTCTCTGGAGTCCAGAAGCTAAAAAGCCTGTCAGCCTCCTTCATTAGCCTCGAGAAAAGACTTTGCTTCGCTCTATCTCTCCCACTCACACACACACACACACACACACACACACACACACATATACATACATACACACAGACCAGCGCACCCACACAGAAGTTAGTAAATGTCAGAGCTGTAGTCCAGGCAGATGCTGGGTTCTGCTCCTGCTGACAGGAGCAGCAGCACCAGTGGGGAGATGACCACTGGACTCACCATTGTCTCGTGTAATTAAATTGACAGAATCCCTGACCTCCTGTGGCAGAGTTCACAGAGTTGACGTGCGGCTCTGCCGGCAGTCAAACTGTGCAGATATAAAGTCTGGAAAGAGAAAGGATGTTCACATGGCACTAGGATGGAATGCTTCTTTTAGCTTATCAAATGATGTCAAGCGTTACGGAACAGAGAAGTCAGCTTGCCTCTGTCCCCTTTTAGCTCTATGGAACTTTACAGTTTTAAAATACTTAGAAGAGTTTGCCTGCAGTCCATGCAGGCTAAGAGGAGGGCCATTTTCAGCTGCTTCAAGTACAATAGAAAATCTCTTCACTTTATTTGGAAAGCCATTTTTTCCTTTTATAATAAAACATATTAAAATTAGTTATCATAAAAACTGTACTAAAACCTAAATTTAAAGACTTCATAATCGTAAAAACAGAATTTAAAATGTAAGCTTTGTAAGTAAGCTTTGGGTGCCATTCACCTAGTAGTTAGTCACTGTTAGGAGGAGTTCAGAAGTCTAACTGCTTGATGGAAATAGGATTCATGGAGCCTGCTGGTTCTGGCTTTGAGGCTGTGGTATTGCCTGCCTGATGGCAACAGTTGGAAGAAGCCATTGTAGGGGTGACAGGAGTCCTGGATGATTCTACAGGCCTTGTTAATGCACTGATTTCCGTAGATGGCCTGTATGCAGGGGGGTTCACAGCTGCAGACTTTCTGAGCGGTCATCACGACCCTCTATTGCTCTGGTTGTAAAGCGGCCCTTGCAATAATGAGATCCATCTGGTTAGGATGCTCTCAGTAGTGCCTCTATAAAATGTTCATGGAGTACTGGAACCCGTGCCAATTTTTTTCAGTTGTCTCTGGTGGAAGAGACGACGTTGTGCCTTTTTCACAACCTGTTCGACATGGAAATCCCATGTGAGGTCCTAACTGATGTTGATAGTGAGGAATTTCAGATATGATATTAATTATTGATGAGAGGCAAGATACTGTCTTGGCTACAATAATACATGCAGATGATGGCGTCAGTTACTCCTTCAAACTTCTGTACTTTTCTGGTGTAACTTGATTTTTTTTTCCCTCAGTAAAAATACATGCCGGGATTAGATTAAGTGCAGCTAAAAACATTCAATGTCATGGCGTGTCCTGAACACTCAGCCAGATCAAACATATCTGCAAGCGCTGTGAGTGTCCCAGGAACAGAGGGAAGAGAGCAGGGAGCAGAGCTAACTAACCCAGCTTGGACCTGTGCTGTACCTTCACCCAGCCTACTTCTGGCTATGTCCCGTCACAGGAGAATTAAATAGATGAAGTAAGACTTATGCCTTCCATACACTAGAGCACTTTGACAAAACTTTAAAAAGACTTTTAAAAGACTAATGTCCGACACATTTAGAAAAGTGAACTAGATGGGGTTTTAATACATCCCCTCTCAATGACCCAGAATTTGACAATCTCATTTAAGGGGAATGGGCATCCTTCCTAGAAGTAAATGATTCCCTAAAGTCATCTCTGTCCATTCTTTGTTGAACAGGAAATGTAGTTTTGAGTGGCATAATCACTTCGTTTTCTGCTCATAAAAAGAAAGAAAGAAAGAAAGAAAACCAACAAGAAACTGAACTGGAACAAAAAAAATTAGCAGCTCAAAAACAATAAGGCAAACAACCCAACAGAGAAAACCCAAAAGGAATTAAGAAAATGCAAATTCCAAATAAATGAAATTATCAATAAGAAAACTCTATTCCTAATACACAGACTCTGGAAAGAACATTTCCACCACAACAATAAATCTGCTAAATGTTTGGCAAACCAAATTAAACAAGACAAGGAAATAACAACAATCCCCGTCATTAAGGACTCAGCAGGGGAACCAACACAATCACCGGAAGAAAAAAACAATAGTTTCAAAGGTTTTTATGCAAACATATTCATCAGAAAAAGATCCAGACCAACAATACATCAACTCAGTTCTCAGCCACACTGACCTCATCTTACCCAAGACCAAGTTGCTGTACTTGAATCAGCAGTAACAGACAAGGAACTTTATACTGCCCTCAAACTCGAGCCCAGAAACAAATCACCAGGACCTGATGGCTTGCATGCTGAGTCATACAAACACTCCTGCCCCATTTAAGCACCACTCTTCCAGAAAGTAGTTTGTTGTTGTTTTGTCCTGTATTGCATTACTTACAAAAAAAGGAAATTTGAGTACGCGAGTATGCTGCATTTTTGCATACTTTTCAATGTGAACGCACTATGCGCACTTCTGCACTCAAAATTTTGAGTGTTTAGCACAGAAGTATGCGATTTGGGACACAGCTTATGTCCTCTGGTCAAGAAATGTTGACCTCTGAACTCAACGTTTCCCCACTATGCACTAACGTATTTTGGCAACACAGACTGACTTTCATCGTAATTCAGATGTTTCCAATCTGCGGCCATCTCAAAATGGTTTCACCATCATATGGTAGCCTCTGTTTTCCAAGTTTTCCCCATATGTTTAGCCTCAGTTAATGGCATGAGTAACATTTATTGGGAGTGTTAAGAATGTTATTATTTTTGACATGTAGTTTTAAAATAATGGCTAAGGCCACAACAATAGAATATAACATTAAATTAATTCAAGCAAGCCAACAGCAACGGCACTGAGTTCATTTTCACTGAAGTGTTGTACTCATGCATGGCTCTCTCATTATTTTTGCTCTTTAGTTATCAAAATGAAGAGAAAAGGGGACTTAATGTTCTATTTTGTCCGCTGGTCCCAAAATAAAAGCAGCAGTGATAATGAGACTGAACTGGATGATCCAGGTTTAGAGAGAGAAACAGAAAAAGGAGAAAAAAGCAGCTGAAAGTGGAGAGAGATCCAGATGACTCAACCGAAGAGGCCAGTAATGAAAGTGATAGCACAGAGCAGAAGGAAGGGACAGATGAAGATTCTGAGAAACAGGCAGATGAGGACATTCAGACAGAGGATAGTGCTTCCACATCTACATAAATTGGACCAACTGGACCAAAAGAAAAGAAAAGAAAAAAACAGAGTTACAGTAGGCCATGTCCACGTACACATGTTTAGTCTTTTGGTTTGTATTTCTCTGGATATCAGCAAATGTAGGCAAGAAGCACCAGTGCTGCCAAAGTTAAAAGTATTTCCAAGGATCTCAATGGGGGACAGGAGAAGAAACTGTTATGACATTCACCCATGGCTGAAGTATTCACAGTTGCTGGAGTCAGCATATTGTTATGCTTGTAGACATTTTAGCCCTCCTAATAGCCCAGACACAATTTTTGACTCACAAGGAGGATTCAGAAACTGGAAAAAGGCAACCTACAGGGGGGCAGGTTTAGCAGTCCATTCAAAGTCTGAGCTGCACAGACAGGCAGTGATTCCACAAAGGGACTATCAGAGAGTGGTATAAACAAACACAACAGGGGTAAACAAGCAACATAAACTAATTGCAAAAACAGGGAATATATAAAAACAATAGGGGAAGTGCTGCTAATGATGAGTCTACAGTCTCAGAGAATAAATGAAACTTTATGGCTATTACAGAGACAGCTGCTAACCATGACAAAGCTGTTAATAAAAGGTTGACTTCCATTTGTAATGCAAACTACACAAGCAAAATCATTCAGAATGAGGTTATGAGTTGTTTGGCAGACATTGTTCCAACCAAAATTACAGAGGAAGAGGGAAAAAAAGTAAAGTTCAGTATCGTGGCAGATGAAACAAAAAAAAGAACAGAATTCTCCGGTGCTCAGATACTTTTTCAGTGGAGCTGTCCAGGAGAGTTTTCTCCACTTTGAATCTGCTGTAAAAATAATTCACATTCTGGAAAATAGGAAGAAAATGAAGACATGGCTTTTCTTCCCACTTTTCTTATTGAACAGTGTATAAACAATATAAAACATTCTTCAAAATGCACTCCATAATGCATCATGTAGGCTTTCACAAATGTTAAGGACAACCTTCGAAATCATATTAATTTGTTTTCCATCCATCCATCCATCCATTTTATTTCATGTCATCAATTAGGCATCATTGGGCTTAAAAATGAAAGAAGATATCATTGAAAGGGAAACATCATAATGTCTCTTGTAATGTGCACATTAACATTAAAGTATCTGGCCGAGGCTAGCATCATCACCTGTGTTTGCTTGTTGTGCACCTGGAAGCCGTAGGGATAGCTCCTGCTCCTTTGTCAGCAGGTGAAACTCTCCTTGCTTGTCTTGTTCTCAGGGTTGGATGGACCCAGTATTTTCTTATTTCAAGTATTTAAAGAACCACAAAATCAGTTTTACCTGCTTGACTCCTCCATTTGTCTTGCACAGTGAATTTTTGCAATGAATAGAATAATAAATGCATCAGACTCAAGCTTTGTTTCCCCGTATGTGTGTGATTGTATGTAAGTCAACTGGAAGTTGATTTATTCCTGTGGGAATTTCCATGATATTCGTTGTGTCTGCAAAACTCCTTCCCTGCCTAATATTCGGTCTTGAATTGCCTGAAGTACATTCAAAAATTTTAACTTTTGCAGTAGATTTCGGAAAGACCGTAGACAATGTGCTAACTTAGCTAACAGGTTGCTAACCAGACTATTTTGTTCAATTCATCTGCTTATGTGGATTGTCAAGTGATTTGGTATAATTAAAATGAACTAATTATAGTTCTAACACATGGTGAATCTGAGTAATATTATTCTGCTACAATAATAAATACAAATTGTCTTCATCAGTTTGATAGGAAATACAGTCAGATCGTCTTTATCAGTTTGAAATACAGTCAGATTGTCCTTGTCAGTGTTATATGAAAGAGTCACATTTATCAGGTTGTTATGAAATACACACTAAACAGGTAGTTTCTATCCTTTTAAAAGAAATGTATTTGCTTGCGTTGGGCTGATCTACAGACACCGGTTGTATGTGGAAACAAGGTGTCAGTGTGCAAGGTTTCTGTGTGAGACTTTTTTTTTAAAGGGTATGGATTTTAAAAACACATCTGGGAAAAAATAAAAAAGATTCAGCAAGCAATGGCCTTTACTAATGGCGTGGGTGGGGAAAGGCCACAATCACAAAACAAATTATTAGAATTGAATGTCACTAAACCTAATCCATACCTGAACTTAACCTCAGTAATACCTGAAAAGAAAATTGAATGCAAGTGGAAACACAAGCCAGACTAGGATTTACTGTTCGGAGGAGTACCGTACTATATCAAACTGTGCTACTTGATGGAAATGGGACTTAAGGCAGAAAGCTGTATATATGGGATGCTTGTATCTGTGAATATTTTGAGGCATTTTAATCTCACTTTCAAGTATCTTGGTAAGTGGAGGATGGGGGACATGCTTCAGCAGGTCATCAACATTACAGCTACCTCAGAAGTGTGTTGAAAAGAAAAGGTCAGTTAGTGACCGGCCATCACAGAAAAGTGAAATGCTGGGAAAGAAATAGTATGAGCTAGAAGGGACTTTTTCTTTTTAGATAGAATTATTGAAGTACAGCAACCGCGGATGGACTCCCAGCTTAGCATGCTAATGAGTGTGTTTCTTAAACCTTCTTCTTGGTAGTGGAGAGAGGAGAGAGTGTCCCAAATCCCAAACAGCAGCCCCTGCATGTCCTTTATCAGCTTCCTACTTCACAGGCGGTAGAGGAGCAGTGATGAGATGAAGCGTCTGTTTCATCTCCTGCCGAATGACTTTCTTTACTTTGCATAGAGAGCGAGAAGTTGCTGCCCTGCGATGCGTGGGAGGTGAGCCTGGAGGTGCTGAGGGTCAAACATTTATCTCCAGGAGAGGAATGTCTCCAGCTGTCTCGCACACACACACACACACACTAAATTGTGTGCCTGTTATGGATTACTCATCATCGAGATGAGTTTATAATATTGTCTGGTTCACCCTGTAGTTACTGGAAATCCCCATGCATCACTTGCAGACACCAACCCTCAAAAGGGACACTATGGGGTTCTGACCAAGCTGCCATATGTGACTTGGGAATGAAAAGTGGTTGAAATTAGTGCATATATAAGCAATAATCAACGAGTGGGTGTGCGTCAAACGGTTTGAAGTCACCTCAAACGACAAGCGTAGCCAGGAAAAAGACTCTGGGTGTGCATCAGAAAAAACTGGGTGCGCCACATTTATTTTCTCTACAACATCGAGTAGGCTAGCGAGACATCAGTGTACCTTCATAAAAATACAACCACGCACTATACTCCATAGAGCTCCTTGCAGGCAGGGTTTGGGGATATGCCAAATTAATCCAACAGTCCATCACCTGCTGATTGCCAATATATCATTAATCGCGCAGGTGGAGGAGTCTCCTCCTCACACCTCATTTTCAGCAAATGCAATAATAGAGGAGCTTGTTGCAATGAAGAATAGTCTACAAAATCACCTGTTTGGGATTATTTTGGATTTAAACCGGATACAACTGACAAGCTGAATTAATTTGTTGCCAACAGAGATGATTTCTAGCCCCTGTTGAGTCACCTTGAGCTCCCGTTAATGTTTTCAAGAGATTAAACCAAATAAATAACGCACAATAAAAACCGCTTAGCTAGATCAATCCTGTTATAACTTAATATCTCCCCAACTGAAGAAAGATTAACTATTTTACCACAGACATCCACAAACTTAGCATGTTTAATTAAACCAATAGAGCTGTGTCTCTGCTTACCTGCACAGCTGAACATTTCTATGACTTCAGGGCAATGAAAAGTCAAAATGTAGGCCAGCTGAAAAAAGATCAGTGTAGCCTAGTGTTGTGATTACCATCCGTACATGTTGGTGTTTAAAAGCATTTTCAGTGCACTCACAAACTCTGACTTTCTGCACTCACAGTGTGGACGCAGCTGTTACCAGGTGGTCAGGCAGCAATCAAACAGCACCACAAGTTATTTTCACTAAAGACAGTTCATTGAATAATAAAATTAACGAGTAGGCAAGTATTATTAGGCAATTATAGCATTAGTTTAGAAATAAACATTTTAGTAAGTCTATAAAAATGTATGCATATTTTTGGGTGTGCCAGCTGCCTGTTTGGGTGGCACAGGCACATCCGACAGCCAAAAGTTATGTCATGGTCTTTTTCAAACAATATAAACTAAAAATATTTGCAAATTGTTAGTAAAAATTTTGCACTAAAAATCTAAAAGTTACAATCAAAGTGTTGACTGCTGTCATGGCAACCATTATTTATAGCGCCCTTTACAGTCAAGCTGTGTCTCAAATCGCATTCTTCCGTTAGTAACGTTACACTAACATGTTACTTTACAGTGTGCACAATATAGTGCTTTCATTTCACCACAGTAGTACAATCCAGGACAGCTGCTGTGCTCTTAAATGGCAAAAATGGTCTGAGGTTAATATTGCTAAATTACATTTGACCACAACTGTCACCTGCCATCATTTGAACTGTCTTAAATTCAGTTGGGTTTCAACCGATGCACTTGCTGTCATATCTTGTACGCAATAACTCTGCAGTTGGAAAACCAGCAAACTTCCTGACAACAGACAAAAAACAAAACAAAACAAAAAACTTCCTGGCAAACTTATCTCAACTAAAATCTCCACGAATGGTGTTTTTCTCACAAAAGGTAACTTGACATAGATTCAGTAAATTATGTTGCTTAGTCTGTAAAAGTCTTGCAATACCAGACAACTGGAGATCTCCGCGTACTGATTGTCTGGGGACATCAAAATGCAAGGTAGTTGCTGGGACAGTGGTGAGAACTGCCGCTAACAAAGAAATGCCCCTTATTTTTTTGAAAAGGAGACGCCTTTCCGGAAACAGTGTGCTCCCCTTTTCTCCTCCTCGGGGAAATAGACTAGAGATATTGCGAATCAACACAGAGAGAACTTTTTAAAACACTGAAAATGGATGCCCAGAGCAACGTTAGATTATTTGATTCTGTTTTTTCGAATGTGTGCTCAGTCCACAAGATTGGTGCAACTAAGGATTTACAGCAACTTTGTTTAAAACTTTTAACCCAGGACAATAAAGACGTGTTGGCTTGTTTACCCACTGGTTACAGGAAAAGTTTCATCTATCAAGCCTGGCCCACCATCTGCACAGGGACAGAAATCTATGATGTTGGTCATATGCACTTCATTGTCGATAATGAAGGAGCAGATACAGTTTTTGAAAGTGAAGGGCATGAGATTTCTCCCTTGTGTTTGGTACACCTGAAACTAAAATAATAAAATATAATAATAAAAAATATGCGGCATGCAGTGGTCCAGTGGCTTCTCGAGCTCCCGGGACTAAGCCCGAATTTAATTTTTCTTTTGTGCCCCCCGTTGGTCCAAAGACCGACTTTAATTGCCTTGCTTGTGTACACAAGCGTGAGACTTATAGCCGAACCAAACTTATGGAAATAAGGGAAGGTTCGGCCTCAACAATAGTGA
>JAQFJA010000021.1:1025349-1037040 GCA_029874485.1 Naso brachycentron
CTTGTTTTTCGTGAGTTTGATTTTAGTTTGTGATCTACTGATCGGTTTTCAATTGCACTGTCTCGTTTGAAGCTGTAGAGGGAAACGTAATGCTGTTGTTCGTCCATTGTTGCATTAGACGTGACTTCGTATATTTTTCTTTCTACCTCCTTTTACAGGTAAGAATGAGGGTTGTAAGATGTTTTACTGTGTTTTTAAGTTTTCTATGCTGAAATAAGTTGGGCTAAACTTGAAAGTTTGTGAACAATGCATTATTGCATTGGACGTGACTGAAGCAGCATCGTTGTCCTTGTATTTTTCTTTCTACCGCTCTTTACAGGGGTGTAACATAGGGAACAAACAGAAATGAACCGTGTGTGACTGTGGAGACGTGTGTGTGCACTTCGGCCAACTGCACTGCATCTTACACAGGCATGCCAGGCAGAGTCTTCTGGCCTCCGTTTAGACCAGGTTTTTTCTGGTCTAAACTCTGGCGCATTTTGACTTCTTTGCACTGGGCACGAGATAGCGAATGCGGTGAGGCATGCCTTGATTCTTCCTTCATTCTCAGACCTCCCGCTCTCTGGCACACAGACACGGCCCAAGTGCATTTCCTATCTTACAGATGTGGCAAATTAATATCTGTGCAGGGGGTAATATAGCAACGACACCTGCGCCATCAGTGCGCCGGCTTTGTGCTGGGTATAAGATAGGACCCTATATCTCTGCACTGGCCTGGGAACGCCTTGGGATCCTCTAGTCAGAGCTGGCTGAAGCGGCCAGGGAAAGGACAGTCTGGGGCCCCATGCTGAAACTGCTGCCTACGCCACCTGACTCCAGATAAGCAGCTGACGATGGATGGATGGCCCTTTGAAAAAAAGAACATTATTTTATTTTATTTTATTTGTTTTATTATAATTTTGGTTTTTGGAAGTCTTTTTGCAGTAAAATGTTTATTTTTACAACCATCCTCAAAAATTCAACATAGACCTATTAAAATGAATCAAAAAACATAGCTGTGCTTTGCTCAACCCTAAGTGGTTTTATCTCAATTTTAGGGGCCTTAGTCATTAAACAACCCCGTAACACTTTATTTGGGTAGTCCGCCTAAAGATAGTAGGAGTATTTGTAACATTTTAACGACAATATACTGGTTGACACTCAACAATGTAACTGTTCCCCCTAACTTTAACTGTAACACTAACCCAATTTGTTTAAATTAACCATTTCAATAATCTTTGTTGAACATTTTTAAAGCTTTAAAAATAAAATTCAGAAAACACTGAAAACATTCAAGTAATATTCAACCATGTTTACACAAATATTCAACATACAATTATGACAACAATCTTATCAGCAACTGATATGTTGTTGAAATCTTGCAGATACTCAGCAAATTATCTGTATCAAATTTGGGCAGAATGGTGGCTCAGTGGTTAGCACTGTTGCCGCACAGCAAGAAGGTCCTGGGTTTAAATCCAGCTCTGCTAATGTAACACCAAGAGGGTTCCTGGGTTCGATACCCACTGGGGCAGGGACTTTCTGTGTAGAGTTTGTATGTTCTCCCCGCATCTGCATGGGTTTCCTTCCACCAACAAAACATGCTCGTTAGGGCCGTTTACTAGGGACAACAGATGGAAATTAGCCTATGGCTAGAATCTGGCTTGTTTACGTTGCTGTTAGTAATAAAGATAATCTAAAGTGTAACCAATGACCAGCTTGAAAGTACAGTCCAAGACTTTAGAATCACACAGATTTCCAGGTTTGGAACGACAAATAAGTTCAATGACACAGAGAAATAACAAAAATTCTCTCTGGCTTTGATACACTCACACTACTTGTCAGTAGAAGCATTCACTGTTTGGCCCTTGCACATGAGATTTGTTGTTCATGATAAATACATAAAAAAGTACCAGTGTCATCCTTGAAATAACTAATTATAAATGTCTACAGCCATCATACCATGTAATATACGTACATCTAATTACTCATATTTCATGGAAGCAGCACAGCAGGTAGTGTGCTTGCAGCAAAAGGGAGGTGGCAAGGAAGGCATTACATAGTGAGTGGAATTGAGAGGAAAAAGCTAGAGAAGCAGTGCAATAGAGAGAAAATACACATGGTGAGATGATGAGAAAGAGACGCCTGAGGGGAAATGGAACGATAGAGAAGAAAAAGGCTTTAAGAGTGAAGGCTGAAGAAATGGAAAGGACAGGAGCGATGGGGGAGAGGATGTCTGAGATAAAGAGAAAGCAAAGCTATGGGAGAGATGGACAGATATACAATATGAAACAACAGCAGAGAGAAGGGGGGAGGAAGAGCTAGGTCATGGAGAAAAGGGAGACAGTAAAGGAAAGAGAGAGATGAGAGAAATGAGTGAAGTGGAGGATGGAGGAGTGCAGTGATCAGTACTGGGCTGCAACCCCTCTTAGTGACCAGGCTGAAAGCTTTCCACTTCAGCGGTCTGCTGGCTGCATGCCTGATACCACATCCACTCACACAACATGCACATACACTCTGTGACTGATGCCTACTTCAATACAGTCACACACACACACACAGGCACATTTTCACATCACAGCACAGTTTAAAGCTGTGCTCGGAAAGATGTTTGGATAAAATCCCAGCTTTCTTATCAGTCCAAATCACAACTAAATCAGGCTCCATCCATCCCAGCTTCACTCATCCCATATACCACACATCCTCATCACTACTACGATAAATTAAATTTTGCTATTACTATAAGTGCCAGAACTGTGGAAGTTTTTTCCAATGTACCTTTCAGTAATTATGGTGATTGATGTATCTGCCATTTGCCAGTATGCCAGCAAGTGCAGCTTGGTTACTGTAGGCATCAAACTGTGCTTGGTAAGCTGAATATTTAGTCAAGTCCACTTAAATCAGGAGCAATTCCTAACCACTGCTGACCCTTTTACACAGTAACCATGTAATCTACAGCCGAGGACGCCACATAAATCACATGATAAAACATTGAGTGGAAAAGTGTGCTTTTAAAGAGTACATGCTAATTGTGGGGTTCACACTTTTGTTTTAGTTGTCTGCTTGAATAGGTTTACACGTTTACTGTTCTTAAAACAAATTTTTTTTCCATGACTGTCCACTGCTGCAGCATCCTCGCTTTGAAAACGCTCCATTTAAGAACAGTCCGTCCAAAAAAACACACATGCACACCTTCATCCTACAGTTTACATTCTACACGTTCTGACAGGTAAGATCAAAGGGGGTTTGCGCCAGGGAAGACCTGATCAATATTTAAATATGTGACTATGACTGATTGAGTCAGCCTTGTCAAGAGATATCACACTACTGGCTGCATTGTTTTTCTGATGCAAAATAAGTCAAGACACCTGAAAGTCTATAGAGAGAATCATACCACAGTCTCCTCTCCAGGCTGTATGAAGAGACTTGTTTAATCACACCAATGCATCGTGAAATTTTTCAAAGAATTAGCAACTCTTAGATTTTAATCTCTCCCAAGGTGAATGCTGATGTGTTGTAAAGTATTTGAGGTGCTGCTGAGACTAGGAAAGTACTATACAAATAGTCTATGTACTGTTTGCTTTAGACCTCAGCCTTTGAGAGCATTGAGAACCAGCATTCTGTCCAAATAAAATGACAAATTGACAATTTGCCCATGCCCTCCAAAGCAGCATAGATTTTCTGATCAGACACCCCTCTTAGCAGGGCCACAACATTTGTCATTCATTCAAAGCTGTGATAAATCACTGTTGAAACATAAATCTGCTGTGGAGAAATGTCCGAGTGTGGATGAAAGTACTTTACAAAGGTCAAAGAAACATTTGAGTAAAAATTACAACTTGAAAAGGTAAGGGAAGCCATGTTCTTCTGCTTACAATAACACAGGCTAAGGTAAGAAAATGCCAATGATTATGGTTTAAAGAATTTAACTCCCCTGCTTTAAAATAACGTATCTACTCCGGTCATATTTCCTTCAGCTACTTTTGGGCACTGTCACTTGAATGAAAATACATTGAGGCATTTGCTGATGCTGATGACTGATGTTGTCATTTTTGGAAGGACAGTGTCTTCAGAACAGATTTACACACTCATGACCAGACAACACAATAGTGCAATGAGAGCTTTAATATTAACTAATAAAGACATTTCACTGGGTCTCCTTTCCATGCTGCATAAAGAGAAGACCCAAGCCCTGAAACTATATCTACGCCTTCACAAACAGCCATGCTACTCCTCTCAGTTCAAAGATGCTGTTGCCACCCTGCAGAGTGCGAGGAGGCAAATTATTTATCACACAGCTACATTAAACATGGTTTACATGTTATTTACCCTGATGTGTTTGCCTCCACAGTGAAACGGACGTCTTTAATATTACCAGGCTGTCTCAGCAGTTAGGCTTGAGTGGAGATGGAGTCAAACAGATGCTGATGTATTGTTAACCCACGCCATAACAACTCACCTGTCACCATCTGCCATGAAATACTCAAATTGGTGTCGAAGACTGAAATTAGTCCTGAAAGAGAAATCACAGTTTACTTTGTCATCATGCAAGAAAATAACACATTTCACATGGGTGTGTAAACACACTCTCCACATATCTCCAATACAGAGTTACAGGGGGGAAAAAAGCTGCAGATGTGTGTTTTGTCTGTTACAGACGGTGTGTTTGATTGAAGCACTAGCAATGTGTGGTGTTGCACAGTTGACACCCACTCACATCCAGCCTCTCCGTCTCTGACACTGTGTGAATGTGCTTAAAACCTCTTCCTGATAGATGATTGCCTCCCCCAGTTTTCTGTCTCCTTTAACCAGCAGTCCTGAATCTGAGTGTGTGTCAGCATGGGAGTATAAAAGCTGAGGAATCAATGAACTGAACTACACTATGCAACTTAATGAGTGTCATTTGCTCATTATTAACCCCTAGCGGAGGGGTGAAAAATATCCAGAAAATAAACAGTGTTTTTGTGTTTTTTATTTGTAAAGCATAGGAAAGAGACAGAGACCTCTGTTTGCATGAAGCTGATTCCGTAGAGCTGTGTCTATTTCTTGTGGCATGCTCCTTTGCAATGATTATATGTAGTGTCTTACAAGTCCATGGGGGCTGGACACTTTTAGGTGCATAACACAAAAATAAAAATGTATCATATCATATAATTTACATCTACACCTGCAAGTGCCAAATGATCTTTTTGGTTAATTACGAGAACAAACAAAAATAAACAAACAAAGAAAGCATGCTTGTTTTATGTAATTGTACAAGAAATTTGGACACCAGGTTTTTCCTGCTTGATGTCATTGGGGTAAAATCCATACTGGTGTTAATATGAACCCATCGGTCAGAGTTATAGCTACATAAATACATAAACACACAATCACAAATGCACATCAAATTCACAGATATTTTTTGTGTTTCTTTGCATTTCATGTTTGTTTTGGAAATATTGTCACAGAAAAAAATATGTTTGACTCCTTATGTGTATGTTGGAGCAAAAGTTTTGTTTTCTGAATTCTAATACCTGTTTTGTCCGACTTATCATAACTTCACAGCAGCTTGAACCACGATAGACGGACAAATATCCTACAGCATCAAAATTAAGTAACATTCAATTATTGAGAAACAACAACAACTCTCTAATCTCCCATGCAAAGTATGCCAATCTTCAGTGGTTGAATTTATAGACTATAAGTTATAGTGGTGCTGATTAACTGTACTTTTGGTCAGTTCACTAGTGGCCTAGACTACACAGATATCTTGTAAGGAGTGGTCTTCATATGAGCCCAGATAGAGGTTATGAAAAGGCAAAAGCTTTGCGGACATTATCAAATCAAAAATCAAAATTTGTTCAGCTCATTTAAAAGGAAGCATTAGAGCTAAGGACTCAAGAGCATTGCAGGTTCTAACAATATTCTTGAGGAGTTGTTATAACGCACTGGACGAAATGAGATCTTCATGGGAAAAACTCATCATCAAACATGAAAATCTTATTCGTGAAACTTTCCTACAAACTTAGAGGAAGATGGCAATCGTGTGTAAATTTCAGGAGAAGCAAATCAGCAGACCTCATTTCACAGATCTTGTTGCATTTCCTGAAAAGCAAGTGAGGATCATTTCTGACCCTGTGTATAGAGACATTCGGGATAAACCCGCCAGAGATAATGAAAAAATGCCCTTTAAAATTAAGCCCAAGTCAAATGGAAAAAGCTTTGCTACGAGTGTCTCCACTGCTGTTTTGTAGCCCACTCAGCAACAACTTGAAGCTATCAATTTTCAAGTTCTTGCTCTCTAAGCAATGCTAATCATACATTGGAACATTGCAGTTAGCAAGAAGCAATAAACCCTACAAGGTCATGATTTACAGTGATTTTAAAACAGCCTAAGGGATGCTTTTAGGCACGACGCGAAGCAGAGTGCCGAAAACCCTCTTAGCTGTTCTAAAATCACTGTTAATCATGACTTTGCGGGGCTTATTGCTTTTATAAAACAGTTACTACATATCTGTTAAGGTTTCATTGAATAAACACAACAAAAAAATGCAATAATTTATTAATAACAAATAATTACTCTTCTGCCAAGCAATATAGTTCTTCAGCAACATTTGGCAGAATGGTCACCTAGCAACATACAGACGCAGCACACAGACACAGCAACATACAGACAGTGGAAAGCATGCTTAAAACGGGGTGATGGTTAATATTTATCTGGGGTGACTATTAACATTTATTTGGATATCGGCATCAATTGTGCAATTGTTTTGTCACATCCTTCTCGGTGAAAGGTTTTTTTTTTATTACTCCTACGAAAATGTTGCTGCTTGGTGAATGCAGGGTCTTTCATCAGGCACCAGGAACGGCTGCTCGGTGGATCACTGATGGTGCCTACCGGTTAAGTCCCACACGTAGGCCAACATAAGGTTCACCTTTGCCATTTTTCACAGTGGCATACAACTGACAGAGAGACTGGTTTAGCTTCATTTTGGTGACTGATTTAAAATCAATAGCCATATTTTTCTCTGCAAAACAGGTCTGAAAATAGCAAACTGACTACAACGTCTGTTTAACAGTCCCGGCTTCGTTTCTTGACTTTTCCAGCTCTTCAGTGTCTCTCTCATTAATTTCAGCGTGTCTCCTTTCCTTTTTCTCTTCATCCTCCATCCTGTCCGTCTCTTTCTACCACTCATTCAGGCTTAGCCCTCCCAGTAAATTAAAATTAACGACAAAATCTGACATTTTGAAACAACTTGTTTGGCTGGCGCAGTTAGACTGTTGCAATGCGGTCACAGTTGTGTGTGTGTGTAGAGTACTTTACAACAGCTTGGAACGTGGCTCAGCCTATCAGAATCCAGGACCGAAACTGTTTATAATAAACTTTTCAAAAGAAAAATGAATCCACTTTGGCTGTCTGCGGCAGGGCCACATTAGTAAATATTGTAGAAATAAACTTAATCTGTTCAGTGTGTTCCTACAAACACCTTAGTGTTCTCCACATGCAACAAGTTAATAAAGCACAGCAAGCTGAAAATGCTACTTCAGAAATGTCAGACCTAAGTGATACAGTAGTGATGCATCCCAAAGCATGTGGGCTCATTGGGCCAGCAATATCCTTTCAGTAATGGCAGAAAAAGTAGAAGCTGCAAAAGTTGAAAAGGTCATCCAAGCATATGCTTTCATAGACCCAGGCAGCACAGATATCTTTTGTACAGAGCACCTCATGTCTCAACTGAATATCAGAGGCAGAAGAGCAAACATCTTATTGAAAACAATGATTCATGAGGAGCTTGTACCCACGTATGTTGTCTCAGACTGTGAAGTTTCAGGGCTGGATGAAAACAGTTTTATACAGGTATCTGACAAATGCACAAAAAAAGAAATACCTGTAACTGCGGACAACATACCACAGAAGGAGGATCTTGCTAGATTGCCGTACTTGCAAAAAGGTAACATTCTAGAGACAGACACATGGTGCTTCTAATCTGAACCAGTGCTCCTAAATCATAGCACTGTGGTGTGAAGGCCTTAAAATAAATAATGATAAATACATAGTATATACATAGTCAAAATAAAAAACAAGACAATAGTTAAAACAAAGCTCTAACAACAAAGTGTGATAAAAATGGTAAAAGGGTGATGAGATTGAGGCTAGCTAATTAATCACAGTAAAAAGGCTTTCTGAAAGTGAGTTTTTAGTTGTGATTTTAAAAAAGTGAGTTTGCTGACCAAACTTCCTTGGGTAAGGAGTTCCACAGTCTTTGGGCGCTAACAGCAAATGCTCTGGGAACTTTTGTACCAAGTTTGGCAGAGGGAACAGAGAGGAGAGTCAAACCCCAAGATCTTTGGGAGCAGCTGAGTACATAAGTCTGAGATGGAGTTGGGAGCAAGGCCATGCAGATCTTTTAAAATTAAAAGTTTATAATCAATTCTGAATTTAACAGGGAGCCAGTGTAGTGTTGCAAGGATGGAAGTGATAGTGTCCAGTCTTTTTTGATTTGTTGTAAGTCTAGCAGCAGAGTTGTTAATGAGTTGTAGATGAGAGATGGCCATTTGACTAAGACCAAAAAAGAGAGAGTTGTAATATTCTAGGTGGGAAGAGATGAAACCATGAATGTCTTTCTCAAGGTTCTGATTGTAATAGGCAATGTTTAATGTTGGCAAAAGAATTTCAGTTTTCGATTCATTAAGTTGAAGGAAGTTTTATGCAATGAAAAGGTGTTTGATGTCACTCTTAAGGTGGCCTGGATGCTTGAAGCAGCTGGTCTACCAGGATCAGTTTAAGATGAGTTAATACTTGTACAAATAAACAAACAAACAAACAAACAAGAAAACCCAGCACAATCCAGGGACCTGAAGAAGTACCTTGATGAACCTAAAAAACAGTGCCAGAAAGAGTGCACACTTCACCACTCACAAGGATGAGTTATGGAGATTAAAGAGAAAATAGAGGAGCAAAAAAATGCCGGTGGAAGACAAGAAGGCTCTTTTTCAAGAGTCGCAAAAAAAGAGGAGAGAAGATGTCCTCTCCAACAAAAAGTGGCCTAGGTCTCAGCAGGTCAAGTCCCTTGAGTTCCCCAACCCAGCTCAGATTTGCTACATGAACTCCTGTCTGCAGAGCCTCCCAATGCCGGAGGACTCTGTCCAGGATGTCAAAAGTCAGGAGCATGTTTGGCTTTCAACTTCTGATGCTGCAATAATGAGATTATTTATGGACATCATAAGAGCCCACTGTTCTAGAGATAGAGACCACAAACTCTACCTCCTCGCTTTCTTCAAGAAGATGGTTTCAACCAAGTATGAAGAGTTTAAGGATCTCCACAAGAAAGATGCTCATGAGTTTCTCACCTCTGTATTGAATCAGATGAGGTCTTTGTTTGCAAGCCTGTGGCCGACTGCTGCCAGCATGGGCAAAGTGTACAGCTGTCCGGTGGAAGATCACATATTGTTCAAGATACAGAGCACCAGGACTTGCAAGAGTTGTGGTGCAGGATCCACCAGAGAGGGGGAGTCCACAAACCTCCCTGAACCTTTTACCTGGAGGTGGAACAGTGGAAAAGCTGCTCAAGGTTTACCTACAGGAGACAGAGTTGGTGTACAGGTGCCAATGCGGTGACACCACGTCACGCAAGTGCATGTTATATGAGAACCTGCCTAAAGTGCTGGTGTTGCACCTGAAGCGCTTCACTCACACTTCAACATACCAGTGGAAAAAGGTTGATGAGCCAGTCATCCTATTCAGTGGCCTGGGGTGTTCTCCAACCAGGGTGGTGGCTGCTTTAGTCTAGTCAGCAACATTAATCAAATCAGCTCCTCAGCAATAAGTGGACATTACGTCTGTGACGGGGTGGATCCAAATGTGGGACAAGCGGACCCAACTAACCGCTGGTTCACCTACAATGACACAGTTGTCACTGAAACGTGTGGTGATGCTGTGTGTAACAAGCAAAAAAGAAAGTCTCCTACATTCTGTTTTACAAAAGGATGGACTAGACTTCTGATGAACTCAGGCACAAAGTAGTCAAGAGGACCGCCATGGGGGGTGAAAAGATGTCAGGACAGTTCTGATGGACTAACTCAGTCGCAGCAGAGTCAGGAGGACCACCATAGGGTGGTCAGGAGCAACAGCAGGCGCCAAAACAGTGCCACAAGATTACTGCTGTCAACTTCAATGATCTGAGCCATGTTTACCAAATCAGGTGCACTCAGATGGCAAAGGCCATTTTGGCAGACCCTCATTACCCTCTATATTTAGAGTTTTGGCCCTTGCTATCAGGGAGAATGTTTACCTTCCCTAGGAAGGCTAAGTCTATATCTGACATTGTTTGTCATGTTGGCTGTTCGGTATTTGAGTCAGCTCTAGACACTGCAATTGTATTTTTATGATAACATCCATCAAATTTGATATGTGAAATTTATTTTCTATTTTATTGTTTTATTATGTGTTTGCAATTTTATTTGCAACAGTAGCTGACACTCAATCATTTCAATCAGTCAGGTCCCCCAGCCCTTAAGAGGACGGAACCCAAAAAGCCTGACTCCTCTCAAGGTTTCAAGGTGGCATGGTGTTTCAGTGGTTAGCACTGTCGCTTCATAGCAAAAGGGCCCTGTTTGTGTGGGTTTGGTCCAGTTTCATCCTCATCAAAAACATGTATGTTAGGTAGGGCTGGGCGATTAACGGAATTTCACTATCAATTACAATTTTAGCTTCCCTCTATCATAAGAACAAGATAATTGAGAGAATAAGATTATGTGCTGCATGACGAGTATACCAGTTACTCACGTTCTGTCTGTAAATTAAAAATAGTCAACACACTTGAGCCTCATACTTTTTTCATTCTGAAGAAGAACATGAGGCTCAAAATGTCACTCAGGGTGTGGAAGTACCAATAAACTGCACGTCAAGGGAGCTACTGTATTCAGACTTTTCTTTTCAGTTAGAGTTCTAGAGTTCTGTTGTTTAGTCCAGCATCTACTTTATATGATTTTTGCATGTGTGGATCTTTGTTTTGTTTGTGTTTAAATCAAGCCTTTCAGATGCGCTCCACCCCTCCCTCCCGAGCCCAAACAGAAATTTCAGGACGAATTAACAGCAGCAAGTTACAATACATCGCCTCTCTGGTCACTTTTAGACTTCATTGGTATAACTTGTAAGAGGGCAGAAAGCAAGCCGTTGGTTGAAGAAGAAAAATAAAGTAAACTATGTGGCGTGGAAACACGCCACAGAATTTGGCAGTTTGTTCCAGTTTGCAGTTTGTTCCAACACAGAGTCAGTGTTGGAACAAAATACAATCAAGTGCAAAATGTTACAGGGTCGCAGCTGTGTCTCCTGCCACTTTAATCAAGGACACTCTTTACAACACAACCACATATCAGTTCGGCTCCCATAGGCATAAGGAAATTACCAATCCTATCACATTCTTTCTTATTAAGGACATATGCTCCAAAATACCCCAAATGTTAAATATAGATTGCAGGTATGTTGAATATACTGACATAGTCTGCAGTAGTGCTGTGCGATATAGACAAAATTTTATATCTCGATATAGCTAATTTTATATCCCGATAACGGTATATATCCCGATATAATATTTTTTCTTAAAATTATGTATATATTTTTCAAATCAATCACATCTCAGCACTATTTTTCATAACCATGTGAATGAAAGGCAAATGAATGGCACTTTCTCTTATCTTTTCTCCTTTTATTTGTGACTTTTTGCAGGA
>JAQFJA010000021.1:1101188-1117943 GCA_029874485.1 Naso brachycentron
TAGTAGCAAAGGCATGTTTCTTTGTAAACTGGATGTAAACTGTTAATGACTAATTTATTTGCCAGTTATGTTAGTTGAAGTAGTGTTAGTGGCTAAAGTTATGCTAGCGTCTCTGTTCGACACTAGCCACAATTTGAAATAATATTACATGCTGTCGCTAGTGCCACAGTTGTTTAAACGCTGTTGAAATGGCTCTGCTAGCACTAGTCACAAATCCAGAGCTAGCCCTATCCGAGCAAGCGATCATGTTAGCACAAACAGCCCTGTTAGCTGGCTAGCGCTAGCATTCTCGCTGGTTAAGCTAGTGCGAGTTTAGCATTTCCATTCAGTTATGATGTAGTTTTAAAGCATTAAATCCGATTTAAACTGTCAAACTGACATGTGGTTTGTCCAAGTGGTGTAGCCGTAGCTAGCTGTCCAAGAAGGCGGACATTTTCGCACATACCCGGCTAACATCGAAGCAGGACTCACTCACATTGGGTACTGACAGGGTTGTTGTCTTTATGCCACCATGGCTTGAGGCCTTTCCCAGAAGACTTTGCAGCGTTTGCCGAGGAAACCCGAGTGTATTGACCGACACGTAACGTTTTAAAATATAGAAAATGAGAAACATGACTCTGGCCATTTCATACCTGAGACCCCTTTTCCTCCATTTCACCCATCTTTACACTGTCATCTCATCAACTGCCTCATTTAAGGTGTACTTGTGTCAGGCTTTCAGGCGTGTGCCACTTTAAATATTATTGGTACACAAACAAACAAACAAACATGTTTTATCAACACTTGCTCTGTAACATGCCGTTATTAAAAGAAAAAATAAAAAGCAACTGAAGCATCTCTATGAAAGTGGTGCAGTATTAACACTTGGTTATGAGGCCATGGATAAACTGAAACACTAGCACGCCTTATCACACAGTGGGTGTCATCACTTTGTAATCAGACACCCTTTTATCAGCCTGCTGGTACTGACAGGAGACACACACAAAGAAACGCACGAGTGCGGACCCTGCACACTGTGCAATAACAGCCATCTTACAGGTTCACTGTATGGCACACGAGATGGGTCTGATACACTCTGTCAGCAGCGTGAGTAAACCATGTAAACGCTGAGGCCCATCAGAACGATCACAGCACTTTGTAACACAAATAGAAGAACAAATTAGGGCTGTATAAATGAAATTTTACAGCATTTTCAACTAATCTGACGATTATTTTCTTCATAAATTTATTTGTTGTTTGGTGATAAAAATTACAAATTTTCCAAAGTCGAGCCTGATGTCTTTGAATCGGTTGATTGAACAGTCCAGAACTAAACGATATTAAATTATTAAAAAAACAGTGACTCCAGAACTATCTAAACACACAGACCATTTAGTAAGAGATTTTGAGCTTTTAATTTACTCATAAAATATTTCCCTGCAGATGAATTTTGCCCAGATGTCTCTCTGCTACAGCTAAACTTTTTCACTTTTATGATATCAGAGCAAACTCTGATCAGCTGATAAAGAAAATGTCAAAGCTGCAGTTGGTAACTTTTGCTTGCAAGCTAAAATTAGCTGTTACGAGACTCGTTGGGAAGCAGCTCCACTGTGGCCTTTTGCTCGGCTCGTGTTTTATTTTGTTTGTCGGCGCTCTCTCTTTTAAGTGCAGTTTGAACTGACACGAAACGGTTGCAGAGAAAGTCACAGCGGAGTGAACTGGTCCGTCTCAGCTCGAGCCGACTGATGGTGTCGCTTGCAGACACTCTTGTTGGCAGAGGCAAGTCAGAGCATAAGGCACAAACAGCTAATTAGCTCGTACCAGCCTCACCTGTCGCTAAGAATCACAGCGTAGGCCGGCCATTCAGGACAGAGAGTACAGAGAGCATCACTGATTTTGCAAATAAAACAGGAGAAATAAGATTTTCACCAATCCTGAATACAGAGGCATTATGGGAAAACACAGATCTTGCGATACTCTCAGTCCACGTCACTTACACACAGCTGTCTATGGGTATAATGGCATTTTTTCCAAATAGAACACAAAAAAAGTTACTGATGTTTACCCCAACATTACCAACTGCAGCTTTAAGTGATCAAAAGCCACAAAACAGGTCATAAATGGACCGTGTGTCGAGTTGGTCTCTCAACATGTTCACTATATTCAAAAAGGTCACTACAGATACTTACAGTACACAGCTAACAGCAGTGTGTACATTTCTGTTGGGCTGGACAGCTTGTTGCACGTCTTATTCTGATTGGCTGGTTGATTTGTTGACGTGGCTCTCAGCAGCAGTTACACAGAAACTACGTCTTTGGTCACCAAAGCTCTCATGAGCCAGTTCAATGTAGTAATGAAACTGCACATTGTAGCAGGCCTCAAAGACACTCGTCATGAACCAATTCAGATGATCAAACAGTGTGACAGGCAGAAAATAAGGCTGCGGTCAAAAATGGCCAGAGCTGTAACATCTGAAGACATACAATCAAAGAAAATGTCCAAACATACAATTCATGGTCAAATACAAACCTAGAATATAGAGGAAAATCTTAACAGTGAACATCTGGTCAAAAATAATCTACACATTTCTCTTCTCTTTATAGTGCTCAAAGCTTTAAGAAATTAAACTTTTCACAGCGTGTGCCACTCAAGAACAGCAGTAGCTTCAGCTGTGAGGAGCTGACACTAAGGTTCTCTCATTCTGGCCCTTCAGACCGCCTGACAAGCTTAGAAAATAAGAACACCACAGTCCAGACACACACACACACACACACACACACACACGCACGCGCGCGCACACACAGCATCCAGCCCAAATCCCCATGCTTCAGTGCATGGTACAGTACAATGAAGAACTTTATAACATGGTCCAGCACTAAATCATCAGAATAAAAATCATAAAAAATAAAAACACATCTGAGACAAAAAAAAATGTACACTCACATGAGACCATGAACCTGTACTAAAGCTTGTTGTGTGGACACACTCCTGCTGTAATGGCCAACCCTGCTCCTGAACAAAGTCGTGGAGGAGAGACTCGCTCTCACCTCCCTCTTTCTGAGGAGCAGCCCAATACTTTTCACACAGTGCACCTCAAAGAAAAAAGCACGACAAAAGGCAAAATTAAAAAATATACACATCATGAAATAATTTATGCTTGAAAAGAACAAAATTTGGTAAACAAAATAAATTAAGGCATGCAAAAATCAAATCTTGAGATTTGGATACTTCTGTTTTTTTTGTTTGTTTTTTTTAAGCCAAACATCCTATAATTGTTAGAAGATCTTCCTGTTAGGAAGAAACCACTCACTCTTATTAAACCCTCAGAACAAAGGTAGCTGCCAAAATAAAATTCAAACCCACTGGAATATCACTGTAATATGCCCGAGCGTTTAAAGGCCCATATTTACATATTTGTGTTCTGTGTTCGAGCTTTAAGAGGCCGATATTTACATACATGTTCATGCGGATTCAGCAGCAGTGCAGCAAAACAAACAGCAAACACTTGAGTGACGCAAACAGGAGTGCTCCTTCGAACACCCCGAATCAAGAGAAAATAAATACCACATATTGAAATTTAAAAAAAAAAAAAAAGAAAGAAAGAAAAGTACGTCACAGACATTAATGTTGACCTCACTCAGATCCCTCCTTTTAAAGGAATACTGTGCCCTAACAAAATGATATGTATAAAACAAATGATCGTAGAAAGTGAGACAAGAGCTTGTCTGTTGGCTTGTAAGGTGACGGTGATACATCAGAAGTGAAGCAGTGCGGAGCCGAGCAGAGGGAGCTGTGGTTCTGCCACATTAAGGCTTTGCAGTAAACATCAGAGCTGAGATGCTGCTGCTCCCTCCAACCTAAACCAAGACTCATGTCAACTTGTAGTAGTTAAGCCGGCACGGACAAAGACATGCAGCAACTCACCCACCACCACACACACACGCGCACACACACACACACTCACACACACACTCACTCGCTCGCGCACACACACACAGATTCATTGACACACACAATCGACAGTTCACTTTGAGAGACTTGCCACTGCCTCGTCATTTTTTCCTCTTTTTTCGGTTTGGATTTTCTTTTTCTTTTTTGCCCCTCACTATAATTTCTTGGCAGCATTACATGTTGCGCCTCCGTACCCCTCCCGGCCTGTGCCCCCCTCCTCTCCTCCGATGCACCACCATTCTGCCTGTGAATGGCTGAATGGGGCGCTAGGAGGCCAGGCCCGAGGGGAGCTGGGGGTGTGAACCAAGGGTTGGTGGGGGCAGTTCAGTAGTCTGTGATAGGAGCGAGCTCGGGGTGCAGCTCCACTGTGATGTTCTTGTAGAGGCTGCTGAGGGCGATGTGGGGGCTGTAATGGAGGTTGTTGAGGCCGTCCAAGTGTTGCCGCTCTTTGGAATACCTCAGCAGTTTATACCTACAAACAAACATCCACAAAATTTGCATATCAGTAATGTCCACTACTGTCCACTACTAACACTTTAAATTCTGCTTTTAGATCAACGTTCGCTGGCAAGTAATTTTCCTCACTGCTGCCACCATCAAAGTGGTTTAGTCAGTACGTTTACATGACGTCAGAGAAAATCGATTTGTGTTAGTCCGGCTCAAAGCGAACTTTAAAAAACGCATGTAAACATTACAGTCCCACTGAAATTGAACTAATTCAAATTTCTCAAAGTCGAGCTAACACACCCAGATGATGTGATTGGAAGTCAAAATACTCCTGCATGTATAAGCCTCAGCCGGACCCGGACTGGCCTCAGGAATCTGCGCATGATCAATAGCCCCTGCAGCGTCTTTGACCCAGAACTCGAACAGCATAAATTTGTAGTATAAAGCCAGCACAAAAACAAAAATCCCGTATGCATGGGGGAAAGCGTGCATCGATTCTGTGCCAGAAGTAAAGCGTAATTATGAAATGTACAACGCTGTGATGTTGTTCATGTTTTTGCCGTTCCACAAGGATTTCGCTAGTTGCTTACTAACTTGTTTGTACCTTTGCTTGGCTATCTGAAAGAACGTCAAATCACAACCAGCTGAACGGGGTAAAGTGCTGCCTACTGTAGCGAAGTCAGACAATAAATCGATTCTCCCTCAGCACATGAATACTGGGACAAGGACAGCTGTCCAATTAAACGGCCTAAATGAGCTGTAACCATAGGTCGACTCAACTGTGCATGTAAACGTGTCAGTCAGTAAAACGAGGGTCAGTCAAGATATTAGCTGGGTTTCCATCACCCTGTTTTGATGCACATTTTGAAGTGTCACATTGGAAAAAGAGTGATGGAAATGCCAAAATTTGGAAATAGAAGAAAAGGGAGGGGCTCTAATATGCAAAAAAGTTTTTACGCTTGCTTGAGGTGGTTTTTGACTTGCCTAGCAACAACAAAACAACAGCAGCAGATTCGTGTGGACCGATGAGGAGACCAAATATTGAAAGTAATTCCTGCAGACTTCGCTCCATTGCCAAGTTATATGTTGTCAGGGCAACTACTTGTTTTGTTTCCGGTTTGTAACCTCTACTCTACTCTAGTTTAGTGTGTTGCCTATACCGCCACCTTCTGACAAAACTAGTGTAGTTTATCAGCTCCAACCACTTGATGGACACGCAAATAATTCGCATTTCTCTTCTTCCTGAACTTTCAAAAGATTTGCTTCACATTGAGATGGAAACCAGAGACAAAATAAGAAAATAAGACAAAGTAAGAAACTCACAAAAGAAGCTGCGCTATAGTGGTCAAAACTCCACAGGGAGTGTTTAAAGGACAATACCAGTCAGTTCGCCTCATCTTCTACAAACATTGTTAAATGTTGTTAAAATTTGACCATGTGTTTACTTTAGTAGATCTCAGACGCCATTTTTAAACATCATTCACTAACATTCATGTTGAAACGGGGCACAGAAACACTATAGGACACGTCAAAGCTGGTAGGTATATGTAATTCACCCTTATAAAAAGAACATCTGTTTATTTGGTCAAAAATCGCTACGCACAAAGGAGAGAGGGGAGCTGGGAGCTGCTGAGGCAAAAGGTTACTACGCCTGGAAAAATAGTTCCCCACAAGTGCTGCCTTCCTAGCTCTAATATTAGCGTGAAGACGGATTCTGAAACAGAAGTTCTTTTGGACTAACGTTGTCACCCATTGTTAGGTACTCTCTGTAATGTTTACTGAATATGGACAAAATGTGAACAAACACTACATGTTACAGATGACGATATCTGGGGAAAAATGGGCGGGGCTTATGTAACCAATGTGGCTGATGTTGACAAAGGACGATGACATGTAGTAACACTGGTATGCTGGTACGGAGAGATGGAGAGGTGCCTAAACCCGTCACATGCCAACGAGCGATCACGATATCAAGAGGAGATGGGCAAGAAAAAGCCAGAGAGAAGATCACAAATACAAAACTGAAAAAAGAAGTTAAATAATAACACAGAGCTGCATCAACATGGGCGAAAAATTTCAATGATGAGGCTGGATTGGGTGAGAGGTTGCTCTAGTTCTGCCTGATGGATGGAAAACATTAGTGGAGTAATAATAATGTTTAATAATTAATAATGTTTAAAAAGAAGAGCACGGCATAAAAAGGTTTGTCGATGAATATGTATAATATGTAGAGTATGTAGTCATTTTATCCAAATAACACTTGTTTGTTGTATCCGTCACAAAGTCTTTGGACTTGTGTGGAGTCATACAGGTGAGACCTGCCTGTCGGCTCTGTGCAGCCGCCCGACTCCTTTGCTGTCACCACCAAAAAAACATTAACCGTAATGTTTCTGAGGCATTTTAAAACATTCCAAACAAAAATGAAAGGATGCTTGCTGCCTTTTTATGTTGATTCGTTACCATAAGTTCAACTTTACTGGTGGAAAAAAAAAGATCACTTAAGTCACGGAGCCGCTCAGATGCATCTTTTAAGTTCAACGTTTTTCTTTAATGTTGTTCACCGCGTTAGTCAGGCCATGAATTTATCAGTCCACCTTAAATGCCAATATGACAGCCTGAAGAGGTTTTGTGGGGATTTATTTGTCGCATACATATCGTACATGTACTGTAGTAAAATGTCTGAACATCAACCATAATTCATTTGCTTTTGCCGTTCTGGCATGATGACATACGCTGCAGTAATGATTGGATCTTCAAACAGTTTATGAAATGCACACGAATTTCTACTGAATTATGTGGTGACATTTTCCCCATGAAGAAAAAAAGGGGCAGACTGCCCTTACAGTGCAACAGCATAAGATGTTATGTATCCGGCAAATATCCCACCCATCAAGTCAGGCTTTGGTTGGCAGGCGAGCCAGATCTTGGGGAACTGTTCGGAAGAGTACCGTACCAAAGCGAACCGTGCCACTCAGTGGAAATGAGGCTAAAAACTCCGTCCAGAAACACCACAGAGCTCGTTGTAGAAGAAACACTGTCTTACCTCCCGAGGAACTGCACCTCTCCTCTGTGGTGGTGAGGAATTGACTTGTACTTGCCGATCTCTCCCTCTGGTCGTGTGACGTTGAAACCAGCATAGTGAACCCTGAGGAGACACCAGGCTGCATTACTACAAGGAGCAAACAGCCAACCTTAACCATTTGTTCCGTGTGTGTCAGCTGAACTGAACCTGTGAATACAGTGATCTGATTTACCAGCGAGCCGCCGACAGGCACATGAGGAGTATCTACTTACAGGTGCACTTGTTAAACATTTGGTCACAGTCAGCCGGAAGTACAAAGCAGTTTATTTCAACTGTTCTGAACAATCAAGCTGATAAAATGTGTAGTGGTGCAACAGATCACAGCTGATGGGCGATCTGTAAGGACCACCCCCACGGTTTGGCACGCATGTGAACCGCAGACTGGCTGTTTTAGTCTGAAACGCAATGATTAGTTGATTAAGCAAAAATGTGTGGTGTCGTGTGATAAGCTGATTAACCAAAAAAAAAAAAAAAGTGTGGTCACGTGAACGGGGCACGTTTAACCACAAAAGGAAAACGAAAAAAGCGTAGTGTGACAGCCAGCATGGCAAGAGAAGTAGCAACGTAAGACATCGAGCACGATAACCCATGTGAAGCGACATTACTCCGGTTTGTCAGTGATGGAGCACAAAAAAAACAACAACAACAACAAAAAAACAACATGCTCAGCATCAACTTCTCCCTGCTGCATTTAATCAGCCCTTTCCTGCAGGAACAGACCAGGTTAAAGATATTACCAAAGCCAACAGGATGTTTATAGTGGCGGACATGAGGCCACTGTACTCCGCCGTGGAGAACAAAGTGTTTACACGGTAGGAAATCCCCTCGAGTACCAACTTCATGATGAAGATTGTGCCAGAACTTTATGGAGAAGAAAAGGAAAAAAAAAATGCCTAGGAATTTTTCAAGGCATACTCTGTTGCTCTCACTCCATCAGAGCAGAGTGGGAGATGAGAAGACGGAGGGCAGACGCGTGCTCAAGATAAGAGTCACACCTGCACAAAGTCTTTTTATCTTTGCCCTTTTTTTCTGTTGATGATCAAAAAAATTATACGATCCATGACCGAAAAATCGCGAAACGAACCAAACCGTGAATTTTGTGATCATCATTTTCACACACACACACACACACACACACACAAACACACACACACACACACACACACATATATATTTTGGGGGTATGTCCTCTGTTTCAGAGAACAGCAGCAGTGTTACACTTGTGCTTTTTGCATTTAGAATCTCACCAGTTCAGTGTTTTAACCACAGTCGTCAAGCCAACTACAACATGTCACGATCATTTTCACCTGGTAAAAAAAACATTGATGTCCTCATTCTCAGAGCCTTTCTTGTCATGTTGTAACTGTATATACACACACATAATAACCCTGAGTCCTACTGTGAGGAGCAACTCTTGTGATTTCACCATGACTCCCACACTGACTGTGAGACATTTGATAAAAACAGGCCAAGCTCACTAAATGACAGAGAGTCATGGTAAACTAAATAAAAACTGGAATCAAAGTTCTTTGTTTTTCACTCTGATGGTTCACACTGACACAAACTTTCAGCAGGTTACCATGGACACCACAGGCAGCCTGTGGGGTGGTCTGCTTTTGAACTACATTCAGAAAAACGGAAGGAAATGTTATGTGGTTGGTTTTGTATTTTGACTGTCACAGTTGTCAGCTGGCTCACGTCACCTGTTTTCTCCTGTATTTATCATTCATTCATGTTTCTAATACATTTCAGACAACACTTTGCTTCGCTGTTTTAGACATACTTCCTGTTGTAGCACTGTATCTGCTATGATTAAAAACTCAGTCTACGTTTTTAAAAGATTAGCCTAAGTAGGGTTCAACATGTAAAAATGAAAAGTTTTGGAGGGAGCTGCACACCTGTGCACCTACTCCATCATTTGCAAACCCAGAAGACCAAACTCCAGGCTTTACTAGCATATATGCAACATGGGAAATTCAACTCTACGCAGGGAAATATGAAGATTTTCGACACCAACACTTGTATCTTCTTCTCTGTATCTTAGATTCATGGTACATTATCATCACATATTAGACAAACCAGTGGAGCAGAAATGCAGTGGCCTTTATCTGGTTTTGTTCTCGTATGTGGTGTCAAATTTATCCAAATGAATTTTGGGTCATTCAAAACTTATTTTTTTAAAAGCGACAGCCCTGCTTCTTTTTAGGGAGTTCCATAAAAGTTTAGTCTGAAAATACCGATTGTTGACTTCAGGTCCTTTCAGAATTTAAAGCAAAACAATCCTACAGTTCAATAATAATTCAATACTTGAGATGTTGTCTCTTATTCCTCAAATTCTTACTTAGTGCCAAAACCCACTGCCTCCACTGTACACAGTGCAACTCCACTACTAACAGTTGGATGGGAGGCTGGAGTGTGTTATGCTTGTAGCAGCTAATGCTGCTTGGTGCCTCATGCAGAGATATGGAGTGACTACAGAGGTTTGGTGAGTTCGGTTTTGTTTTTTTTTACTTGTATTCTTTAGTGCCAAACAAAGCTCGCTCAGGGGACATCACTCGAGGACATGTACCAGACTTTGGACAGCTCCCTCTGGACTCATTCAAAGCTTTAGACTACTTTTCTCACAGACTCTGTGGGGCTTCCCAACACCTGAAAACACAAACTGAATCTGAATTTTTCAGAAGCTTCGGTGAAGTGTTCTGAGCACTTTCTGAACCCGCTGCACACTCTCCTTTAGAAGACTAACCTGTTCCACAAGTCATCATCCTCTCCTCCCCAGCCCCAGAATGCATTGGGAAAGCCATTTATCTTGCGGAACTGCTCAACAGTGAGTCCACTCACGCCGCCAAAGAACTCACTGTATGGAAGACTGCAAACAACAACAAACACAAGTTAAACAAGTTAAACATAGGCCTACGTGATCATTCACTCCATTCATGACGGCTCTCACGTCTATTTGTCACTGCCACAGAAGTGCCGTGCAACAATAAATAAATTTAAAAAACAAAACATGGTTTCAAAAAGCAGCTACAGTTATGTTTGCTTTTGACAACTCTATTTGAGATCCTTTCAAGTAAACAGTTCGCTTAGTGACGCACTCACATGTACATGTATTTGTCCAGCTTGGCAGCAAAGTGGCGTGGCATCTGACCACAGCCGTAGTAGTTTCTGTCGTTCTCGGGGATGTGGTCAACATCATGGAAGATCAAGCAGTCCCAATCCAAGTCCTTCATGGCCTCCAGGAATCCCACATTAAACAGCATGGCTCTGTTGAAGGGCTGGCTCCCGCTCTGCAAACACACACACACACACACACGCGCACACACAGAAATCATATGATGCCTTGTGTTTTAACAGCGGGGACTGCTTTCAACACCAAACATGCCTCTCACAGTTTTTCCACAAACACAGCATGAGCTTATTTTAGTCAGAACAGTTCAGTTCAGCTGATTGTTCGATACACAGCAGCACACACACACACACACACACACACACACACACACAGCGACAGACTGTACCTGTTCAATGACGTAGAAGGCAAACTGCAGCCGCTGTCTCTGCAGTATGGGGATGAGGTGTTGGAAGAGGATGGGCAGATGCTCATGGCGGTTTCTGAATGGAATCAGGATGGCCACCTGCAGCACAAACATAACAGTAAGAATCGACGCACACGGAGGAATTCGTTTTGCATCAGGGCTGAACGATAGGGCAAACACATCATATCCCGTTTTTTTTTTCCATGGCAGGATCACGATCTTGATTTTACCGCGATTCTTTAGTTCTTCATATTGGTTACGAGTATTTCACAAGTTACGACAAACACAGGACCGAGAGTTTAGTTTACAAACATGTGGTCGGCTTGTATCTGGTTCCTCAAAAGGATTTCTTTTTGATTTATGAATTATTAAATTCTAAGAATTACATGTATGATAAATGTGTTTTCTAAACTAACTGCAGGCGCTGCAAAAGTAAACAAAGCAAAATTGTAAATACTGAACTCTTCAGGTGAATTCGTGTGACGCTGTGTTGCGACAGCCAATCAGTGCTGACATTCTCCTGACGTCACTGACATCCCAACATGGACATGTTTTAATCATTTACGATCTAATATACACATAACGAATCGCACACCCCTATTTTACATTACCGACACAATAATTTTAAGTGTATATGATTGTGGGATTTATAAGTACTAGAGTTGCAAAATGCATGAACCCACCTTCCAGCGAGGTCGACAGTCCTTTGGTTTCCAATGGCCTCCAAACTCAATGTCAAAATACTTGGAGAACTTCAGCTCTATCTCCTCCATCGGGATCTCTGTCATGTTCACTTCCACAAGGCCCTCTGCAGAGACACTTTTCCAGTTATTCCACTGACACATCGGCATCACAAAACAACCAGTTACAGCCCTCCTGCTGGTAGTTTCTGCATGTCTGCTTTATGGTTTTCAAGGTGCACACTTAATTCATATCAAATTACAACTGGGAAACTACAAATCACAAATATTCTACAGCTCGATTCAACTAAAAAAAAAAAAGAAAAAATCTTCCATGGCTGGCATTATTAATGGCTAGTAACACTGCTCATTCCCACTGACTAACTCCAAGCTGAAACTCAACAGTGATGTACACTTGCATCAGTCATAGGGGCCCTTGAGCTGTTCACTCAATGTTTGTACCAACATGAATTTTGCCAAGTCAGAGTCAGAACTCATGGTCACTTTTACAGGTGCAAAAACAAAACAAAACAAAACAAATAATAACTCAACATGCATTTACATACATGAATTTTCACTGGAATATGTGAGCAAAAAAGCTGCAGTATGGCATAACACAACACAATTAGCATCTCTCTTGATGTACGGCACCTGTAAATGTGATTCAGGACACTTTGCACATATTTCATTTTGCATCTTCACTATGAGGTGGTTAAAGGTCTTTTAAATAAAAAAGGTTGAATGACTCATTTCACTGAAGTCACCAGCCCCCTACTACAACACTTTCCTAGTGTTGGACACGGTCTACTCACTCATAGAAGGTAATCGCTCTGGGCAGGGGAGGTTCTGGGCGTAGGTGAAGTTCTCTGGGAGGTACGTGGTTGGCTGGACCAGGTATTCACTGGAGTTACTGCCATCAGGATAGTCTGCAACAAAAACTGTCAATGTCAGACCTAAAAGCAGAATACTCCAAACCACATCACCTTCAAGTGAACAGGACTAGGTTTAATTCTTTAGTTCAACACATTAAAGAAACAACTGGACAGAACAAGAAATATCACTAAAAATGACGTCAAAAAACTCTGATTGAATACATGTAACGTTAACGTTGCATGCTCCTACAAGGAGGAAGTAAAAGACATTCATCATGGAAGAGAAATATCCGACATTTTCAACCCCCAAAGCCACGTTACAGGACCAAACAAAACAGTAATGTGGTAATATGTGGTGTCTTTGATGTGAGTTTGAAAAATTCAGAGTTTATATGTGGCAGCCTCCACCCGTCTGTCTGTACTGACGCTTCATGTCAGCTCCTGCAGGGGTGACAGCGTCTGTAGGTCCTGCGTCCAAGCACCGTGATAAATGTGATGTGATTTTAAGTGAAAAACGTCTGTTTGTCTCGTAGCACGATGCATGGTGGGTCAGAATCTCAGTCACAAACGGCTGGCTGGTCACAAACAATCTCCTTAGCTCAACAGTCAATCCAGACATCTACTTACTGAAACTCAGCTTCTTTAAGCTTCAGTAGAAAGTAAAGTAGAATCTCTGTGTTTAGCCAAGACGGACAGTAAGAGCATCAAAGTAAGGTAAAAAGTTTCATGGATGTGGTCACTTACCTGTCCCGTTGACTGTACTGTTCTTGTTGGTGTACAATCGGATCATCTGGCCAATGGTCCTCACGTTGTCCCTCAACATGATGCCCTGAGCTTGCACCATGAAGAAGTATGTGTTGGCTGACAGAGAGACAGGGAAGAGAGATTTTAATATGCTTGACTTATTGCTCTGCATTAATGACATCCACTAACAGCCTAATCCTCACTTATTGTTAAACACAACTCGACATGTAGATGAGGCCTTTTCAGGCACTAAAGCAAATGTAATACTCATTGGAAACAGTGACTGATTAAACTGTGTATCAGCTAAAGCAGAAACACAGAAGTGAATGCAGGAATGATTAACACACAACAATGTAATAATTATTCGACTGTTGCTGCTCAAAAGGTGACGAGTGACTTGTGGAAGTTTGGGGATATCTGTACCACAGTAAAGCTGTGGGAGCACAGCTGCCACGAAAATATCCACTGAAGCTGTTACTGACCTGGAGGAGGAAGTTAAACGTCACAGCAACAGAATGTTTGTTTTAGCCTGACATAGTGAAACCGATAACTTCACTGACTGAAGGTTTGATGATTTAAATTAAGCGTTACTTAATGGACATTAAACGATATAAGAACTCACTCCCCGTTCTTGCTTTTGTTAAAAAAAAAAAAAACATTCTCATTATTTCATCTATCCATCCATTTTCTACAACCACTTAACCTTTGCAGAGTCGCACGGGGCGAAATGTAATCCCAGCTGACACGGGGTGAGCAGCAGGACTGACACACACACACACACTCACACACACCCACACACACACACACACAGGCAAAAAAACTCCCTAACACCCGCTAACATCCGGCTTTTGTCTTCAGTGTGAAAGGTGACAGTCTGCAGCGATTCCTAGGTCAGTTGACTCTGCAGTAGTCACAGGTATTTACTGACTCCGCCTCTGATTGGAGGTGATGTAAACATGACATTCTGGACACGCCAGTATGCTCGCCAACGTCCACAGGTCATAGCAACGCTACAGCAACTGTTTGTGGGGACGGACTGCAACGGCAATTTTGTTCTTCACATTGTTCAGGATGCAACACTGGTATTGTTTTTCCAGCGCACTCATGACATCATAAAAGTACTGCTGTCAAACATGACAAAAATACAAAAAACAAACACACACACACAACAGAAAACAAAACAAAAAGACTAAAAGTAAGGCTAACTTGCCACTGGCACTCAGACTCTGGCTTGCTAGCAATGTGAAAGGTGCTGATTGCCTGTTTTCAGTGGGAAACTATAAGGGCCAGTGTATCCATATTGGTTTTTTCCAGCTGCTCTAAATGGAGAGAGCGTCTGCAGCAGCACGGAGAAAAAGCACAGCGACATCACCGGCGTTCTTTTCAACGCGCAGCAGTCTCCGTGTACCCGAAGCTGTACGAAATGTGCGACACAAACTGTCTTAACAGCCTGTTCAAGTGTTTGCATTTGTTCATGTCATGCACCCACATCCTACAGCCGTGGCAGCCGGTTCACATCATTATCAAGCTCATCATCGACACAAGGTATGAAGGAAAGGATCTTTCATTTGAGTTCACCCATAGTAAAAATAAAAAAGGATTTCAAACACAGTAAAAGCAATGGAGCAGTGTCAATCATATAGTGGCCCTTGTCAAGATATTGTTGTCATGGCGACAAGATGCACATTATGAGATTATTCTGAAGAGATTATGAACAGGAGATAGAGTTTGTAACCTGACCAACTGTAAACAGTGTCCATCTCACAGGTTCCTCTTCTGTTTCTGCTTCAATTTGGTAACACCACCAAAATTAGTCTTGAAGCCAGAAACATCCCTCAACCGGCTTCTTTTCCCGTCAGTGATGCTAAACCACACACAAAACCAAGTTTACTACTAATTCAAATGGTTCACACTACAACCCACTCGCAGCTGAAACGTCTCCCGCAGAGAGACGACATCTGGCTGCTTCCAGTGCTGCCCGTCTACCCAGACAGAGAACAAGCTGACTCATATCAGGACGCCAGTTTGTTTAATGTTACAGTTTCACTGCTAACCTACACTGAGCCTAAAAAAACCCCTCATATTTACTTTGTATTTCATCGGGCTAACAAAAGCTTTTCATGTTCTTATCCCGAGAACATAATGGGCTTTTGTCTGAGTTTCGTTCATACACATATTAATCAGGTTCATCGGACTCTCCAAACTGCACAACAGTCATAAATCACTTGGTTTTCCCATCATCACATGCTACTTCCTCATGTGTAAATGCACGCTCCTGAGATTTACTTATTAACTCAACTCTTTGTTTTACAAAGCACTTAAGAGCAAAGCTTTACGGAGCAGCTCTCAGCAGGCAGCCCACAGTCTGCTGCAGAGCAAATAATAAGAAGTCCAACAATAAAAGTTTCTATCCTGAACGTCCCGAGACTGTTCTTGTTGCACATGAACAGGGCACTGCACAGTAACGTGCATGTTGGAGGTTCCAGGAAAAAGTTTTGTGAGTAGCATTCCAGTTGTGCACATTTTTGGACTTCCAGGTTACTGAGCAGAAGCAGCACCATCGTGTCAGGGCCTGCGAGACCTCTGTCAACAGGTCTGGGGTTAGCCAAACTAAATTCTGCTGATCATCACCAGTGACAGGAGCTGTGTGGAAGAGGCTGCAGTCTCCAAGACTGAAGAGGCGTATCAGGTCAGGAGCGCAATCAAGAGCATGCAGGCGGTTTCCTTCACATTTGCAGGGTCCTGCGTTGTAAATACTCCCAGGGTCACGCTGTCAAAACAAAGTATTTCAGTGGCGTTCTGAGCGTCTGTGGGAAAACATTCCGTACAACAACCTGAACTGTCGTGCGACGGCAACTTGGCTCACCAACATGGCACGCGCCCAATCACAGCGAGCTGGACACATGCAAGTTTTAGACTCTCACTGGAGTCGGTTTCACACAACTTTTTTCAGTTCCACAAAATGAAGTTCGGTTTCTTGGCCACAGCCTTTGACCAAAGTTTCAGGTTCATACATAAATCACAAATGCACACGTACCAGTGACCACAACAACACAGTTCCTTGCACCTGCTCCATTTCTTCTCTCATATAGCAATAAAATATTACAAATAAATAAAACTCAATAAAGATAAACAAACACAACTGATGAAGTGGAAATCACCTTATACAGAATATGGAAAGCATGATCATTGCCATCTCCACAGCAAAAAGTGTATTAGTTAGATGGCAATGATCGTCTCCTCTCAAAAATGAATGGACTGGTCGGTAAAACACAACACCGTTTCATGTCAAAAATCAGCATGTCTCCGACAGGTACAGCACGTCAGACAGGCGCTTAAAGGAAAGCCTGCTTCCTCAACCTGCAGTGTCGCGCTCGGCTGGGATGCGTGGACACATGCTGCGTTCACGGGCTGCTCTGAAGCTCCGACAGAGCCAATTCAGGGACAAATACATCAAAACTAGT
>JAQFJA010000021.1:1157291-1179788 GCA_029874485.1 Naso brachycentron
GGGCATGTTATTTTGGTAGCATTGATGGGTAATGAATTTTACCTTCAACATGAGTTAAAGGAGAAGATAAGTTTTTCACTCATTAAGCGTTATAATAAGGATATTTATGATCACATACGATGTTCTACAGCTTTGTTATGATGAATGGTGTAGTGAAGAGAGCTGGAGCTCATTGCTGACGTCACTGCTGAAAACGGCTGAAAAAACGGACATGCTTGTGTACTCAGCTTATCCCTCAAAAAAACACAATAAGCACTCGTTTTAAAAGATGGGAAACTCACAGATTGTTAAGTTGTGTCCTCTCCTGTACCAACACTAAAACATGAAATTAAACAACAGCATATGACAACACCCAACAGCTGTTTGTTTCCCAAAGTAGCTGAAAATTCAGTTTCCGGGTGACGTCAGCAATGAGCTCCAGCTCTCCGGACTGCATCGTTTGTCATTTTAATGCTGTAGAAAATCGTATGATCATAAATATTCTTGTTACATGGCTTCATGTACAAAGAGAACTTCCCCTTTAAATGTTGTAGAGTGTACTAGTGTACTATTCACTGAGGCCTTTAAATCTTTACCACAGCTACCCAGGTTTGATCTCAGCCAGGGTCATTTTCTGGACGTCATCCCCTCTCTCACCTTGCTTCCCTGTCTCTCTCCAGCTGTGTGTCAACACAGCAGCTTCTATGCGTTTTTCCCTGTGCTATAAATTCACATGACCAGTAACAATGACACCAGCTCTGTGCCCTTGTGGGTAGAGTGTCTGCCCTGAGAGTGGGAATCCCAAGCGGTTTGGTTTGTTTTCATTTGCCTGTCATGTTGGGTAAGTTTCCCTATTGATTGCCAGTGTTGGAAATCATAAAGACACTCAATTCGTTTCAGTAAATGCATAGTCCATTTGTAACCATTTGTGCAAGCTGGCTTCACTGTTACCAATATACAAATAAAAATTTCGAGCATAAACACAAAACTGCGGTGCATCAGACATACATTCTGTAAAATTAATGATCATCAATCCTAATCGCCCAAAAAGGCAAACCTCAGTACTTACACAGACTCCTTGTACAAGTAGAATTGAGTGTGTTTCGGTGCTTTTGTTTGCCTGGAGGTGCAGTGAATCTATAAATAATAAATGTTTATCAACACTAGTGTCCCACATTAGGACAGAATAGAAATGCAATATACAGGAACTGGAGGCAGTAGAGAACAACAACACGATCTTTGTGATCTGATGAAAATGAATAAAACAAATCATTAAGTTTCACTTACTAGTTCGTTCTAAATATCTGACATCTGTATCACCAGATGAAGAAGCTTGTTGTTGTGGAAATTGTTGAGATGTCATCACATGACCGATGGTTTATTCTTTCACACAGAGAAAAACTCGGTGCCCCCTGTCAGTATTTAAAGGTAGTCTTTGGTGTAAGATGTGAATTTCTCTGGATTTTTTTCCCCAGGTTTCCACTTGCTCCTGATCAGTGACTTCTAATGCCTTCCTATTATTTCTGTGACCAGTTTTGTTCTGGATTTTGGTGCATTGGGTGTCAGCAGAGCTGATGGAAGGGACATCATGCTGGACTAAAGTGATGGCAAGAGGTTTGTCATTGGATGTCAGATTGGTGCTCTGTGGATAAAACATCACACAAACGTGTAACACTGCAGAGCAACAATCTTACTCAGCAGGACTGGTGTGAAGCTCTTGATCCTGTTTTCTAGGATATCTTGAGGGAACGTCTGTCTGATCTTGTTAGGATAGAAAGCACCATGTGATCTCTGATGGAACGTGAGATGGTGGCCAGACGTTTCACCGGAGAAACCCAGTCCAAGAAGGCCCGTGTTGTTGTTGGTTCTGGGAAGGCGTATTTGTAGACGCACGATTAAGTATCCAGCAGCTTCTTATGGTAGTTTGGAGCTTTTAGCCTTCTGCTGATTCTCTCTCAGGAATTTGGCACAATTCTAATCTTGTTCAGGACTCTAGAATGTCTAAATGTCATTTATGTATATATATATATATATATATAGGCCTATATGTTACCCTTTAGAATATTACATACAGAATAAAATCATTGTAGTGTAACTGTTCATAATGTTTGTCAAATGTGGTCACTGAAAATGAGGAATTACAGCCTCTGGACAGTAAAGGAGCATCTGGACTTCCTGACATTCACTGGCCAAATCTGACACAAGAAGTTAATATAACTTTGTGGAAGGATGCAGGATGGGACAAGGAAAAGTGCAATAACTTTTGAGCAGATCCAAATAAAATGGCAGATAAACAAATTCTTTTTAACTTCGGTAATATTGTGAGTAGCTGCACAAGTGGACTGTTGACCTTGGTGGAGCTACTACTTTCTGGTAACAGCTGTTGTTAAGGTGAAGTTGAAATCCAGCCAGTTGCATGCAATGCTGCATTTTTCAGAGGGTAATAATGACAGAGTTGCAGGAGGAAAAGTTCAAAATAGAGTCACAGAGGGCAGAAAGTCAACAAGAGCAATACACCTCTTTGTAAAGAAAACAAGATCATTGTTGGTTGTGTGGGTACATTTAAGGCAGGGACATGATTGCATCTTATTAGGGATTAAATGCATAATTTCCTAATGAATGAATTCAAAACTAGATGTATATTCATATAAGATACAAACTTTTATTTATTTATTTTTTAAGCTATGTATTCGGCATTACAAATGTCAAAAAAAACCCTGCCATAACCAATGTTATATTTTTGAGTTGTGCCCTAACAATGTCCCTAAAGCTTCCAAAAATTTTCAAAGTCAGAGAAATTATTAATTTTATTAAAAGACACGGACCGTTTCATTCAGTTGCCTGTTAGTGAAGCTGCTATGAAGCGTATTACGTCGTTCCCTGTTATTCTGTTGTTGACTGCAAATTTTGCAGATCTAGATTAGCTTAGTAGGCTATATTCTGTCAAATTTCCATTTCAATGGCCAATTACGTGCTGTACATTAGTAGGCTACTGCTTAAGCACTTGCTGCGACCCCTTTTTTCACGCACTTTTATTGCAAATGACACAGTTGTTTTCATGTTGCTCGTCTTTGCTAGCTAATATTACCTTTAGCCTAGCAGCCTAGCCTCCCTCTTACTCTCTTACTCTCTCTTGCTCAGTGTGCCACAAGTTTAGTTATTACCCTCCTTCCTTTAGTGAGACTGGTAAATGTAATAAGTGTAGTTTTATGTAGTGCTGGAGGTGAGGCCTAGCAATTGGAACCGAGGCTACACCATTGAAAATTAGAAGCTGCGGCGGATAGCCAGGCCCAATAGCTGGTGCGGACCGGCAGCGTTAGCTCCTGTTAGCCGTCCCCTGGTGACTTTATAAAACTGACTTGAAATAAAATTGACTTGACTCGACATCAACCCAGACAGTGAGAGTAGGAGCATGCTGGTTCGGCTCTTACCAGGTACTGGGGGCTGGCTGAATAACATTACAACAGCAAGGATTTCTTTATCCATAATGCAGAGCCAGCCTTATAATTCTCTGAGCCTCACCTCAAACATTGTAAATAAACTACATTTATAAAGAAAACTGAGGATTAGCTAAACACAAGACACACTGAGCAAGAGAGAGTAGGAGAGGAGGAGGAAGAGTGAGAAACCATAGCTATCTGGTAGGCTAACACAACTAGCAGGTCGCTAACAGCTTAGGTACCTTTTTTTCATTGCTAAGCTAAAGTAATGATCATTTCTGAATTGCAATTAACAGTGAAATCTCTACTGCTGCACCGAATGTACCGCTCACACAGCACGACCTCTGCATATGAAATGAGACATGTTCGATTTTCATCTGCAATGGTGCGATGACGACACCAGCTACCATGATCCCATGCTAGTTCATGATGTCATCACAGTCTTTCTTTTGTTATTGTTTTGATCGGAAGCCCCTTAGCAACAGAAATTACATAATTTGCATTAAATATCACAGGTTTAATGTGGTTAAATCTCCATCCACTGTCAATTTATTTTTTTCAATGTGATTCTGAACTAGAAAACCCAGCCTACAAATTCTTTCACTTTGGACAGACTAGAGAACACGTCCTCGCTCCTTCCTCTGAGAAACCTGGAAATAACATTTGTTATGTCATCATTTTCTAACAGGGAATTGCAGGAATATTCTGTCAGGATGAGATCAAATTCCTGTCACACAAACACATTGTTCTAGCACAGTGATGAGCAGCAGGTATAATGATAAGGTTATAATAGGGTTTACTGACATTTAGTCAGTTTGTCAGGCCTTATTTATATGGGAAGTGTCAGGTTGAATCTCTTTTGCACAATCTATTTTATAACAAATTAAAAGAGAGGTCCGATGATAGTCTACATCTGTTAACTGTCCACAGTGCAGAAAGACCAGAATGAACAAATACTGTGTATCAAAATCTAAAATATCATCTTCCTTTGTGCTGCAGACCTCCACAGCTCCACAGAACAATGACTCAATCCCACACTGACCTGCTGCCATAAATACCCCTTAGAGCACCAAATGTGGATTTATATGCCACTAAAGAGAATCCGCAAAGCAACAAATTTGTCAACAAATGCACTATTCCTTTGAGCTGAAACCTTGTTTTCTGACTTCACTGACTGCAGAGTAGTGATAATTTTCCTGGATGTTGTTCACATGGAGATTTTAACAGCCAGGCACAAAGGGGCCAAAGAGAAGAAATTGAATTTATGGCTCACAGCAGCAGAACGGTGAAAGAACCTTGTGTAGCCAATTGTAATGTAATTACATGTAAATGATCTAGTTATATATCTGATAACTATTATGATGAGTAGACTGATGTGGCTGTTTTTGTTCCTATGCTGATGTTTGCAGAACACTGTTTATGTGATCTGTTTATCTCCATCAGTTTTGAATCAACAACTATATAAAACAATAACGTTTTGGAGGAATGTACAATTTTGATTATTTCTTCTATGGAATTGATTCAGTTAGCACTTTGGACCAGCATGAGTGCAGACACTTTAGTTCGCTGACGCAGTTTTTTTCAGGCTTTTAGACACCGGCCTGCTCCTTTGACGGGATGTTTTGTCTATCAGCAAAGAAAATAGAAAATCCAGCAATTCCAGGAGTCATTTTGGTACTTTTATTGAGGTACATACATACAGCAACATGCTGGTGCTGGACCTTAACTTGAAGAATGTGACCAGTCTGTTCCATTCTTTTCTGTCATTTACAGCAGTCCTTGTGAGAGCGGGGAGTAAGAAAGATTCACATAGTCATAACTTGCAAACAATCATGTCATCAAACAACTTAAATAGCAAATTTTATATGACTTGAAATATGACTTTTGTACTTTGAATAATATCTTTTTTTCATGTAATTCTATAACTGAAACGAGCGTCTGTGTTTGGGCAGCATGTTGGGCCTCAAATGGCTCGAGTGTGAGTGTGTTTCTTAATTCTAATGAGCAGGTGGCACCTTGCATGGTCACCTCTGCTACCAGTGTGTGAGTGTGTGAAAGCAGCGCTGCATAAATGCAATCCATTTAATGTAATGTGACCGTGACAGTATTTCGATCATTCTATCAGCTTGTGTTCAGTGCTGACATTTTGGTGTAAGTTGCTGAAACTGGCGTTTCACAGGAATGTTTTTGATGTTTGCGTTCTCGTCACTCCACATGTCAGTTGACTGTATGTGCTGCTGCGCTTGTTCCATGTCAGTAATCATGGAGGTCAAGACCAAGCATGCTCAGATTTTTTGTTGATAACAACAAAGACAAAAATGTTCAAACTGTGACACACGCACGCTTTGTTACTCCAGAGAAGAAGATTGATGGTCATTCGTTCTTGTAGCGATTTAACCTTTGGATTTGGTGTTTAGACATTGTCAGGCCCGTGCCTGTTTGTCAGTGGTGTATATATCATATAGTGATGATGATATTCATTAGAATAATGTGTGTGTGTGTGTGTGAACAAGGGCCCTGTTATCAGCAGATCCTGTCATTAGACATCCTCTGATTGTCTTCTTGTGCTGACGCCTTCTTCCTGAGAATAGGAAACCCCCCTTCCCCTGGACCTTGAGGAGCAACCATCCAAAAACAATACAAGCTCTGCACATTGTATGTATGTGTGTGTGTGTGTGTGTGTGTGTGTGTGTGTGTGTGTGTGTGTGAGAAAAGCCTTTTTCTTGCTGTTGAATTTTCCATATTAAAGTTATCCCATGTTTTAGGTCGTTCATATTCAAGAAAACAAAGAGGATATAAGAATATAAAAAAATGTATTGGTCTTTAATTATGTCTCTTAATCTCCAAAAAGCATAAATGCTCACATACAACCTAATCATAATCAGTCAGAGCCGGAGCTCTACAAACACCTGGACTGAAGAGAGCGAGGAGACGGAGCTTGTTTGACTAACCCGAAGAAGGTCCAAATTAAGCAACCAGCTAAACGGAGCATATCGCTGCCCACCTCGGTGTGGTTGCACAGTAAATTGATTCTCCCACAGTGCTTGTATACTGGGACAAGGACAGTAACTCAGTTAAATGGCTTAATTGATCTGTCACCGTAGTTCGACTTAACTGTGCATGTAAATGTACTGACTGTTTGTTTGAATTGTGAATGGCGGTGGTAGGTGAGAGGTTGGGAGGGGCCATGTAGTGGGCTTCTCAAACCAGCAAAAAAAAAAGTGTTCAACCTATCTGGTATTTTGGGGTCTGCATCAGTGGGAGTAGGTGACTTTTGGGCTTTTTTTAATGACGACTTTGTCCATCAGTATTTTGGCTTTTTTTTTTTCTTTGCTACTTATTGCAGATTGGAGCTCATATTTAGATACAAAGATGGCCACGTAGTCTTTTCTACTACATGAGTCCACAAATTCATAAAAGCAGCATTTCAAAATATACAAACCAATAAATGACAGGCGTGTTATTAGGATACAGTGTTTTCTGATGTAATATCCATGAATTTTCTATTAATCTGGCTCAGGCACAGATCTCCTCTTTGAAGAACCAACTGAACTTATCACACTCAGCCAACCAAAATAAATCAGGGCTCACATTTAGATGGAAACACCAATAATCACCATTAAGCACAAAATGTTGTTCTTACATGCAAAGTGCCAAATGGTAATTCACACAAAATTTGTAAAATTGTGCACATGTGCAGCTGGGTGCGTTTCTCTGTGAGTGCCAGTTGTTTGTTTGTCAACTTTCTGTTCTGCAGTTTGGGCTGCTGTTCTTCCTGTCGGGGCAGGTCATGAGACGCTCAGGTCCTGCAGGCGCAGGCTGCACTGCATGTCACATGCTGACTCCACTGTCCGACCAGCAGCAGTACAGTGAAGGGTCTTTCATAACTCTCAGACTTGTAGAAACGATGTTGATTTGATTACCAGTGCAACCATTTTTGAAACTTAAGGAATAAAACTCATCTTCTAGCCCATAGGGTGCATTTAGGGAATGCAACAGAGAAGTGAACATTCTATAAGGGAATAAACATATTGACAAACAGGCTTCTTTTTAATAAAGTTGAGGAGGACATTGAGTGGTTGAGAGCCGGAGTAAGAAGTAGATGTAAGAACATTCAGTTACATACATATAAAAAAATAGTCACATCAAATTCATTTAGGCAGCAAAGAGATGTAAAAGAAATACAGGGCAAGAAACTGATGATGTCCGGATTGACACAGAAATATTGATACGTCTGATTCCAAACTTTTCTGTTCTGGGATCAAATCTTGTGTAAAAAGATTGCTGGGAGCCCAGAAGATCACATGGATATATATATACATTAAAAAAACAAAACAAAAAGCATGTGTGTTTTTTGTTTTGCATGCACATTCATGATTTATAAAATGTGGAGCTGACACGTCCATGTCACCTCCTGGGCTCCATAAGATCAATATTTACAGGCTATACTAATTTAAGGGAGTGTGTGTATTTTAATGAGCAACAGGAACACAAAATGTGACTATGCTATCGGCAGGATCGCCGTTTGACAGGAACTACTTCTGCTTCCGTCTGCTGCAGTCACATGCATGCTGCGGCTCTGTAAATGCGTGTGGGTGTTGTGCTATATGAAGCAGCAGTGAACTGAAGATGAGGAGTAAAGAGGTGCTGCTAGGCCGAGGCAGACTTCAGTCACTCAGTCCTTTGGTGCTGACAGGCATTATGCAGACACATAGAGTGTCATGTTAGTTACTGGAGATGTTTATCATTTTAGTGACTGTGTGAAAGTGATTCATGTCTGTCAAGACTCCCATTTCTGTCGCGATGTTTAAACAACAAGAGTTCCCTGCTTCCTTAGTGAAGTGTGCTGTTTATTCACACTGATATAAACAAATATGCCAGCAAAATAATGAATGAATGAATGAAATATATCTGTGAATAATATGGTTAATAATCTGGCTTTTAATTTTTCTTTTCCAAACAAAAACGTATCGGGATTGTATCAGTATCGGCAACACCACCTTAATTTTACTTGGTATGACTACAAGAAATTTACACAAAATATGCTGCAACTATGTGACAAAGTAAAATGAAGTCAAACTTTTTCAAAGTTTATTTTTTTGGCATTCTTAGACGTTTATAGTATTGCTATCATCATCCAAGGGATATGATTCTGAATATGACATGAGCTGAAGTGAATTCCTTCATGATAATGTTTATTTTTAAGTTGTTTCTCCACAGCAGCATTAGTAATTTATGTCTGTGTACATGGCGCTGTCCACTCTGACAGCAGCCTCAGTTCAACACAGCTGGTCAATCCATTGATCTCTGTGAGGGTCTTTTCTATAAATAGATTGCAGATTGGAGTTAAAATGTCACCGTCTCACCTCTGCTGCGAACCGTGAACACCTCGTGACAGACCAGAGAGGCTGACCACAGAGAAGGCTTTCCTGTGTCATAATCCTCATTTTGTTCAACTGCTTGACCTTCGGACGTGTTTCACATGACGTCTTAAAGCGTTTATGGTTGGTGAAATGTCACATATCATACATGATTCAAAAGTAAAGGAACTAAAAGTTGTCTTGCACAGAAACAGAACAAAATGGCGGCCGTCACCATCATCACCTCCAACCAGCTGGTGAGAAAATTCAGCTCATAGATTTAATTAGAGCTGAATAACATGCAAATAACTGTTGGAATATTGACACATGGCACATGAAATGAATAAATTCTAGGTACATGTTGTTTCAAAAAGTGTAGATCCATTCCTTTCTGTTTACACAGGACATCTATCACGTGTGTCCGTCCTGGCAGAGGGATTCCTCCTCTGTGGCTCCTCTGAGCTTCCTCCATTTTTTCCCTGTTTGAAGGTTTTTTGAAGAGCGCTTTTCCTCACACCCATAGACAGACGGTGTTGTACACTGTACATTCTGAAGATCTCTGAAGCAAACTGAAAATTAAGGGCTAAAGAAGTAACTTTGATTTGAGTGTACTAGAGACTAAACACAGTTTAAAATTGACTTTACAACACATCATTTAATGACCACGTATTGTCCAATTACTCTGACCCTGACCCAAAAGTGATTACTAGTGCTATCTGTCGATTCAAATATGTAATCACGTCTAATCACTTGATTGTTCATAGTTAATTCACGATTGATCACAAATTAAATTTTTTTTCTTCAGTTCTAAATGTACCTTGAAGGGATATTTTTCAAGATTTTAATACTCTAATGACAGCCCTTGTGATTACATATATGTTAGTCTTTAATTATTTTAGCATCTTCCAATTAAAAGGAATCTGTTATAGTGTGTTTAAATTAAATTATCTTTCTCTAAGATCACGATATGAACGACAGAACTAACAATTTCATTTTCTATTCCATTTTAATCTCATAATCTCAGATCTCATGTCTGCATAGTGTCATGCTTGTTATTATTATGTTATATTGTTAAGCATACTGAAGCAAAGAAGGCCCAGTTCACCACACTTCCATCTCGGCACATTTGAAGTGCAAATGACATTTGAACACGGCATGGTTTGTCTTGGTGCAGCCAAAAGTGCCAGTGGAAGATCAACACACCATACGCAGCCTCCAGTCATTAGGCATACAGTTAACTCGCCTCATGACCAATAATGACTTTTTCGCTTAATTTTGTGCAACCTTTGTAACCACACCAGAGCACGAGCACCTGTCAGTGATGGTGCACTCTGTGGCGCTTGGTTAAAGGGAAACAATACAGATCCAGAGAAGTGCAGCAGCACTGATGTCCACTGTGTTAACAATGGTGATATGTAGTGAGCCACAGAATGAACATCAGCCCTGCGGTTTGCCTCTGGTTCAGTCTGCAGATAGAGACCCAGTGTCCCAGTGCTCAGTGTAATCTCCTCTGTTATGTAAGCTCTTAACACTGACGCTATTGTAAGTGTGTGGGAGGTCTGCTGGTAAGTTGAACCAGCAAGGTAGACTGAGCTAAGACACCACACACATATACACACACACACCTATACATTTATCTGTCCTGTCATTTTGAATGGCAGCTGTTCTGTTGGTTGAAATAAACCGCTGCTGATATCTGCAGGACAACAGGACAACATCTTTTGTCTTTACAGTACAAACTGCAGTCGACTCTTTTGTTCAGGTTTCCATAATGTATCAGCCTGTAACCCTTTAGCCTCCTCCTTATGCTATGCTTATACTCTACAACAATGACACCTGACTTCATCTCTTGCCCCCGTCATATTCACTGCAGCTGCTAGAGGGCGCTGCCATGTGAACACAAAAGCTAAACCTAACGGACCGTCTCACAGACAGAAAGCTGCTTGTGTTTTGCTTTAAAAGCTGATATTTGTAAACTGCAGCCCCACAGTCAGAGGAGGCGCATTGGTCTGAATTTTCCTGGTTGTGGCCCATTTTTTAAATGTTCATTAATCATTAAATAAATAATGGTAAATAATATGGTAGGATATTATTGTCAAAACATTGACAGGAATACCTCAATAATGTATTGATGATGTATTACAGAATGTTACTTAAGATCATCTGGAAAATATGAGCTGCTTGCATCATTTGGAATGAAAGATACTGACAGGTGACAGGAGCTGGAGAGACACAAAAAAGAAACTTAACTTGCGAACAGACAGGTATAGGAGTCCAGAAAAACATAAAAAAACAAACAGCATCACATGTAAAAGCACATGCACGCTGCATATCACATTGTAAACCGGACTACCTCAGTGAAAAGCTTGTGTAAACAATTTTTGTCTACACCAAACAAATCACCAACAATAGGCCAGTTAATAACCAAACAGAAATTAAAATAGACCTTGTAGTTGCAGAGATACACTCTATTCATTATAGACATGTTATTTTTTAGCAGAGGCCTACAAAAGAGGTTACAGCAGCCACCTGAGGTCACATGACCCTCACCCACAGCCCTCGGGTCACCTGTTGTTAGCATGCTAGCAAAGCTACCTCCTCATGTGTGCAGCCCAACCTGTTACTCTGAGAAGTCTGATTCATAATCACCTTTGTGAATGTACTTGTCTTTAGCTCTGAATGTTTTCTAATTGTCTCCTGACTACTTTCTGTGTTCAGGTATGGTGTTAGTATTGGTTAAGGTAATGAAAATATGGTGGTCTTTGTTTAAAAGTTAATGCTTCCTCAATATTTTTCTCTCACCACCATTTTTGCTTCACCTCAACCAGGTATTTTATATCGAACGACATGAAGTCAGCGGGATATGAATTCCTTCTCGAATTCTAAAAATCGTAAACAGACCAACACATAAAATGTGTCAGCCTGTGGGAAACAGTAATGATGGTCTGACAGTGTCAGAATCTGATGTATTTGATAAACTACAGTTTCGTATGATTGTATCAGCTGATAGTGTGTGTAAGAAACAACAATTTCATCTTATTGTGAGACCCAAAGTGATGTTTTTTCACTTCCTTCACTCACACATGTTGTTTTTGAAAATGTGTGTACATTATAAAAGAATAATGAACACATATACACATTACTTGCCTGGGAATACAGTATTGTTTATTTCTTATAGGAAGTAGTTCCCAAAACAAATCTGACAGCTCCACAGGCATTGTACTGAAAACAATGTGTGTGAAACATGTGTCTGTAGTGGATGTGTGCACGTGCATCTTGTGTGTCAGTAGCTACAGTCCAGCGTTTCCATGTTTGTGTTCGTGCCCTGGAAGTCCTTTGTTCTGTCTTCACGGATGTGTGTTTTTGTGTGTGTGTGTGTGTGTGTACATATAGTTCTGTCACTGTGCACTGCTCACTCAAATACAATGAGGACAGTAGAACAGTAGAGAGAACAAAGCAAGGGGGTGAAAGGCACAAGCGTTTCCCTCAGTATTTTTGTGAATAATAAACATGTTGGACCTTTTTTCAGGGTTGGTGCAGCAGCATCTCATTTTATCTCACCATCATGGATTTTGTATGATCAACATACGTGATTTGGCTTTGGTTTTTTAATGCCGAATGCCCTTTTCTGATGTAACCCTCTTGATTTATCTGGGGAAGGCAGGAATGTGCTGCCTTGTGCTTCCTCGGTGACTGGGGAGCCACAGGGTTCAGTGTCTGGCCTGAACACACTTTGACAGGTGGAGGTTTGGATTCGAGCCACCAGACCTGTGATCAGGTCTGCCACAGCTGCACCATTACCATGCTAGTACTTTGAGTCTAGTATAATTTATGTTGACTTTATCCCAAGTACAATATCCTGCTGCCCAAAATACTGAATAGAGCTCCATGTGTGGATTAATCAGCAGCCGAAAATAGTCCAGAGCAGGTTTCCTCTCGTCTGGGTCTGGACCGGAGTCTCCGTCCACTCCACTGAGTGGGCTTGATTCTCTTGGTCTGGCATTACCTCCACTTTGAGTGATTCTGAGAGGGAGGGGGTCAGGTTCCCCTTGACTTTTCCTCACTGGTCATTGCCTTTTTGAATTCAATCTGCATGAACGGTCATTACGTTGCAAGGGGACGTTTGCCTACTGTGGAGTGCATGTGGAAAGAAAAAGACAATCCAAAATCCAAAATGATCTCTATTAGCTGTTCTATAATCACATAGATGTTGTTATATTGTGTTGTGATTGAGTTTCCTACCCACCATGTACCGTGGAAAGACACATCACGTCATCAACGTGAGTAGACAGCGGGACCTACAGCGTACTTCCTGCCTCGCGCTGCTGAGGACAGATGCTGTCTCCCGACAGCAGAGCTGTACAAAGCATCAGTACAAACAGACAGGTGGCGGCTTCTTTTCCACATATAGACGAAATTCTGCATTTTTTAAAACTCATGTCAAAGACACCTCTGGTCCTGTAACACGGCTTTCTCGGACATGTCGGATACTTCTCTACAGACAGCTTAGTCCCGCCGGTGGCTCCTCGCCCCCAGCACTCATTGATAATCGCTTTTCCAACTGGGAGATTCACAGTTTCACTGCACAACGTCAGACCAAGAGAATCAAGTCCACTCAGTGGAGTGGGCGGAGTCTCTGGTCTGGGCCCAGGCTAGGTTTCCTCCTGCTTTGAGTAATGTTTACTGAAAGCTAGAGTGCACTGCTGTTCAAGAAAATATGAAACCTTTAATGGACGTGTTAGACAGAGTAGGCAAGTCAAGAAGTACTGGACGGATAAAGGCATTGCTGTTTTTCTCTTTTCATGTTATTTGTTGACAAATAGAGCAGCTTGATTTACAAGGGCTTCCAAGCACTTAATCACAACATGATGCATCTTTTTAACTGTCCTGAATTAGAAGCATCAAGAGTGACTTCAGCCACCCACCGGATTTTTCTCTCACTGGCACATAAATGGTGGTTAAGAGCCATTTGAAGTGCTAGTCTAAGGTTAGCGCCGAGTATCAACAAAGTGGATTTAGTGTTACATTACTCATGGAAACCAGTGGAGAGGCAAAGAAGGCCGTCATCTGGTCTATAAAGGTTACTCACAGGCTGCTCACATGTGGCTGTCCAACAAGGACCTCATAAACACACACACACACACATACACACACACTGCATCTCAGCACCATTCTGCAATTCTCTCCCTCTCTCCATCCGTCTCTTTTCACATACACACACAGAGTCTCTGTGCCCTCCCTCTCTGACATCTGATAGGCTGTCTGCCGCTCAGAGCAGAGCTGCTTCTTTACAGCTGGAGCTGGAAAAAATGACCGCAGATGCATGAAACAACTACAACACACACACACACAGTTCAGGCTCTTCTCTGGCTGTGTGAAAAGTGAGAGAAAACGAGAAAGACAGTTTGAAATCTGTTTGTTTGGACGTCTGGAACAGTGTGAACTGATGAAGAGGATCACGATGGTGGTGAAGCAGCTGTTGTTTTCAGGCTTGGGTTGCTGATGGATGTTTTGTTTTGTTGTCCTTACTGGTTTTGGATACCATGAGATTCCTGTCATTTACTGGGATTACTGCTTCTCTGAGAGGACATACGCCTGTGAGTGCATTCCAGCCCGGAAAGTGTTATGATGACGAGTGTCTAACGCATTATAGGTAAAGTTTGCACACATACACACCGTTAAACCTGCATGGAAACACACACAGCAGTTTGGTCTCACTTAGTCACTGCACAATTTAAATAACTTCTACTGTGCGAGTTCAAACACAGCACACACACAATGTGGGAATGAGCTGTGTTTAGTGTCGGAGAGCAACACACTCATCTGCTGCCAGCCATGCCTCTCTCCGCCTGGTGTCATCTTTTTTTCCCATTTCACCCGTCTTTTCCATCACAGTCTGCTGGTTCAGTGATTTAGTTTGCAAAGTATTTCCTTGAAATGGCTGATGATGGACTCTGAGTTTAGTCCTCACGGGGTCACGTTGAGATGATGCCCAGGCTGGTGATCTGCTAAGTGCTTAAAAATGCATCTTTTTGTGAAAGTTTCTTTAAATTCAAAGGATCTTTAAACTGCCTTATTAAAGCATAATAATCTTAAACATTAATTGAGGCCGAACATGGAGCTCAAACCTTTTCACTCTGAGGTAGCATTTCTGTCACGCAGCCTCAGGGACAAGTTCCTGGATATTCACTGCTTTTGGTAATCAATAAACATTAATAGGTCCTCAGCGTTGGAATAAAGTCACTACGCAGTCACCAAGGCAACAATGTCATATGCTAGTTTTTCAGCAAACACAGTGTTACTGCAGATGATCGGCTCCATGCTGGCAGTATTTGATATGGTTTGAGGAATTTCCCATGCAGAGCTTTATGGCTCTGTAAATACACAAAGCAGAGAGACTGAAGAAAAATTACAGAAAGAATTTGTTGTTGATTTCTGAGGCTACACCTACATTAATATGTTTTCATTGTTGAACCGCATTTTAAAACGAAGCCCATTACCCGACTGGAGTTTTAGCACCTTATCAAAAATAATCTCCATCCCCCCTAACATGCGTGAACACTCACATCACATGATCATTCACATACACTGGGCACGTGTGGCCCTGACAGCTCAGTGCACTGCAGCTTTTATCACACATGCAACTTAGATGAAATGCAAGCAATGGAGAAATCATCTTCATCACGTTGACAACATGCTGCAAAGACAGTAAACACAACCAAATACAGAAATACTGCAGGGAGCCAAGAAAACAACTGAAATAATTCAGAAACTGTTCTCACAACATCACTTAAAATTGAGTAACATGACCTGGAAAACACAATTTATTTATTTTTTAGTGTTAGGAATTATAAATATGTTTGTAGTCATTATTTTTGATAAGTCTGTGGCTTGACATAGTCATACTTTCTTCTGGCTTGGCAAACGTGCAATGGACTTACCAGGATGCACTCGCTTTTTCAGTCATCCTGGATTTCTTAATTCTGCTTTTGTGCAATACCCCTGCTGACCTGTGGTTCATTCTGCGTGGATAACAAAACACGGGCGTTGTTGTCCATGCTAACAGAGCTTACACGCTAACAGTTCCACCTCGACGTTGGTTCACACAAAGACATCTATTGTTTTACTTTTTGCTTTTCTTCCTCAGTAGTCTTTTTTGAAACAAATCAACCAACTCTGCTTCCTGTTTTATCCATTACAATCATCCCCAGTATACGTTAATGGTCACGTGATACATGTTCTGAGGCATGTTAGTACAGATGGAGATCATTGCTAAATTGGTGCTTAAATGATTGTCTGGACAGAGATCATGTTCGCTTCAAAACACTATTTTAAGATAAGAACAAATGTGTGAATGTAGCAGTTAACAGGTTTTCTCTTCTCCAATTAAGCTACAATTATAATTGGCAATGACATGAAATAAAAACAGGGACTTGCTCACCTTGTGTGGCCTCTTGGTTGGCCATTCAGTCTGTCCCATGTGGTTTCAGGACGACATCCCATTTTATACCACCTACTTGTATCAAAAGGAGGCGGGGTCAGGAGGAAGCAGTGTGTACTGCACAGCTGGGAGAGCACCTTTAAAAAAGATGATCCAAAAAAGTTTAATTTTTTAGTGGTTGATTTCATGCTGTATATTTTAATTGGAAGTAATATTACGACGCTCAAAAAGTAAAAATGTATTATTATTTTTTTATATTTAAGTAACACACATAACATGGTTAAATATATACAAGAAAAATGCAATATGATGGCCCCATTTTTCCACTGTTTATAATCTAACATGATTTTAGAGAGGTCATAAATCACACTGAGTTCTGGATTAGATCAGTCTGTGAATACTAGCAGTGTGACAGTGTGTGAGAACATGCTGCTTAATCCTTTTATATTTAGAGCAGACGGGTGAAGGTGACAACGAAGGTGTGTATGTTGTATGTGTGTGCCTGTGTGTGAAGACATAGGGTGAGGTTGTGTTGGCACCTTTAGTGTGTTGCCATGGGAACATGGAGTTTAGACACCTGACAACTTGGCAGAAAGTCATTTGGGAGTGTTGCAGCTCAGTCAGATGTCACTCTTCCGTTCCTTGCTTGCCGCTGCCTTCTGTGTCAGTGATTCTGCTGCAGGGTTGTTGTTTTTTGACATACAGTATGCACTGTGTAGTATGTAGGCTGCTGCGTTTCATTAGCGGCAGCACCAAACTGACAGCTGTTTCCGGTGCTTTCACACCTGCAGTTTAGCTTCTTTGGTCCTAGGGACAAACAATACAATACACTGTATAATGACAATAAAGCTGCTTTACATTTGACTTTAAAAATTGATACTATGTACAGTGTTTGTTTGTTGTTTGTTCACAGCAAATTTTTACACATAAAAATGTAGCTTTTTCTATGCAGTTTTGCCAAGTCGTCCGCACACAAACAATGTTTGAGGTCCCCATACATGGAGCTTTTGGAAAATTCCTTCCGGGGTGAAGATATTTAGAAAACTCTGCTTTAGTGTTGGATGTTTACAGAAAAAACAGGGTTTTTTGGCTTGTCCCTTATGTTTGACGCCAAAGTGGGCGATGTTATCTACTAAGAGCATGAGTGGATTTTCAGATTTTGCATACTTTCATTGGCAAGACTTCCAGTCCACATTTCCTTGGGTTTTGTTAACCTTATATTCAGTTGTGATATTGAGGCATGTTAAGCCTGATTTATGCTTTTGTGTCGGCTGCACGCGTAGCCCTGCGCCGTAAGGTACACACGAGGCCTACGCGTTGCTCTGCAGTTACCCCGCCAAACGGCAATCTCTCGCCACGACTTTGCAGCCATCTGTTGGTCTTTGTAATGTGGCGACGATGAGTCAATAAATGTGCATATTTTCGGACGTCTTCAATCAGTTGCTCCTCGACCTGGACCATGTTTGTGGCGTGCAGGAAATGTGTGGAGTACACGAGCAGAAGAAGAAGCTGGAAATACCTAGGAGGAAATGCACATCCATCAAGCAGACCAATCACAGTGCTTGTGGTCTGCGTCTGCGTTGCTTCGACCTGTAGCTACATTTTTGAGGAGCTGCACAGCTACACAGAGGCGGCGTAGATTTGACACAGAAGCTTAAATCAGCTTTAGTCCACACATACGATTCCCCCCTTGCAATGCAACATTGTTGTTTTCGTGCCTTTTTTCATGCTTCTGATTGGCCAATGTGGCCTTACAGTGAGGGGTTGTATCACCACCTGTTGCGTTGGCATGTGCTTGACAGCCTGCATTTGCGCTTCGATGTGGATGAGATTATTTTAAAATATCGTGGGTGTGGATGGGTTTTTTTCAATCCGTAGGAGGTCAAAATTGTGTTTTTGAAAATATCATTTGGACCAGGCCTAAGAGTTAACATGATGACACTCAGACTGACAGGTTCCTCATTCAGTGGACAGTTTTGCCATCTTGCAACATCAGTGCATCTTAAAGACCATGTAAAGAAATTAAATTCACTGCCTGACAGTCACGGATGAGAGAGCTGGATATGGTGCTTCTTATTATAACTTTGCTGCAAGTTTTCTGTCAGTGGCCACTAATGTATGCAACCAAAGAATACTCTGTGACCCAGCAGGCATTGTCCTCACACACAGCCATCATAAAAGAGACGTCTGTAAAGATGCTGAACGGACACTTTGAAGGAAAACGGTAAATGAATGTTAAATAAATGCTGAGAGAAGCTCACAAGGAAATCCGACTCTATAAATGTATACCAGACTCTAGACTGAATAAAAAGTAGTTGTTTTCTATCACAATGTTGTCAAGCAGGCGATTAAGATCAAGTAAGGATGACTTTAAGATTAAAGGGCAGTTCTGCCAGTTTTCAACCTTAACTCTGTCTATCCAAATTAGGGATATAGTGTTAAACCCAACAACATTTTTTTTCAATGATCTCTGTGTCTCTGGGATGCAGCTTCAAAATCTCTAGTTCTTCCTGGGACCAGTGACATCACTGGTTCCAGAAGAACTACAAAATGCAAGCTACCCCTCACTCTTCAGGCAAGCCAGCACCATGTTTGCTTTGAGAGGATTTTCCGTCTCTGGCGAACCAAAAACCCCCTCATTATTGAACACTACACGATATTAAATAAAAGAAATGTTCCTATGTGACGGATAACAACCTTGGAGACCCAACAAGTACTGTTTTTTGTGATGCAATGCATCCTGGTCCATGTTGGCACTCCAAGAACGGCTGTGTGAGCAGGACAACTCAGAAAATTCAGCTTTCTCTGTAAATATAGCACAAACTGAGGAAGTTATTGCTTCAATTGACTAAAACTACCATCAACATTGATTGGACATCCACATGAAAAGTGGTGAATTTTCCCTTTAAGTGAATTTGCAGTTACAATCCAGTCTGAGAGCTCATGCTTTGATTTTTTGAATTGATTTGAAATTAAAATGAACTTTGGTTCTGACCTCTTTGAGAACATATCACTGTAACATCATCGTGTACACGAGGCTGTCCGGTACATTAATCAGCAGCAGGAACTTTCAGCTGTGGCTTCTGACAAACTTGAACATTTTAATATTTTGCCTCATATCCGAATTCCAAATAGTAAAACTTAGTATGTGGTAACTGTGTTAATGCCACGTCTGTCCCCTCCTATACAAGTAGGCCTAATCTGAATTATGTTAAATGTGTGGAAATGTTCATGAGACACAAATGAAACATGAATCCAGTGTTTGCAATGCCAACATTTTAGGGTGCACTCACACTAGACAATCCATACTGTGCCCTAAGAATGTTTGACCCCCAAAGTCCAGTTTGTTTGACAAGTGTGAACGCTCCGTTCTGTCTCCAAGCACGGCACACTTTGTCGGCCCTAGCCCGGTTGGAGGAGGTTGGCCTCAGGACAGTACGGATGCACATGCACGAGCACAGGCGGGGAGCATCAACATCGCTGTGACTGTTTGTGGAGGATTCCCTTTAAATGCAGACAGACAATAGCGCACAAAGTACGGATAAAGAGCAGTGGAAAAATCTGAGACTTGTCTTTTAGACCGTGGATACTTGAGAACAATGTAAAAATGTTGTTGCAAGTTGTAAAAAAATGACAGTTTAGTGTTTGAAAGTACGAGTCTCACTCCACAGATCAGGTCGCTCAAGCGTGCTCAGGCCCGGTTAGACTGGGGCAATGTGAGTGCAGGGGGGAGAGAGGAGAGGGGGGAACAATCGTGCTTCAGCACGGCACGGGGCACCTGGGCCAAGTGTGAGGGTGCCCTCAGTCTGGCAACTGGGCTTCACAAGGAAACGTAATGTTGAGTCTTGCAGGATCATCCCATATGAATGTAAGTACTTCTCATGAATAGTGGGCTGACTGTGTACACGGTGCTGATGTCAGTCAGCGTACCTTGCCTTATCTTTCTGAAGCAGGCCTTCATCTGTAAGTGTTCTCATCCAGCCGTCTAAGTGGGAACTCCCTTTGTCAAACTGAGGAATGTCGTGGCCTTTCAAGAGGCTTTTCAGAGTTTATAGCTTTCCCCATGGGACCATAATTGTGGTTAGACTGAACAGGAGCAGCTGCCCAACATAGAAACAAATGAGAGCTAATTAGCTTCCAGCTAATTGTAGTTGTCTAGAACATCTGTAGAAACTCTGCTATGTTGCTTCCTTAATTCTAGCCTCCAAACTTTATCTCCCGTATCAGGAGTTGCCCTGGTTCCATCAGTGCGTATAACACAGCCTGACATCTGCTTATACGAGTGCTTCCTGCACTTACCCTCTGTCTCTTCAGTCTTCCTTCAGATTCTAAAAACAGATCGTTCCCGTCGACGTGAAGTGGTCATACATCACGTCTGTCTGCACCACTCCTTTCTACTTTGATCTTCTAACAATACAGAACATCCTCCATGCTGAGGTGCCTGGCTCTGATTACATAACCCTGCTGATACATTTCCTCGATCCTCTCGCCCAGCACTCTTTTTGTAAAGGTTTCATGTTTTTCTTTATTTGCTTCTTCCTTAAAATTAATTTCATATTATTTTTTATTTGTATATTTTAATGTATGATTTAGTGTGCACCACTGGTAACACTAATACACTTTTGCTTTGCAGTAAATTGTCTTGGTTTCATTGTTGGACAGATAATAAATGATTCTTGTTGGGATTTAATAAAACTTTGGAAGAGGGATGTACAATGTAACTGCTGTGATTGGAAGTATAGTTGTAAACAAAACACAACTGGCACATGGTTTGTCCCAAAAGCCACATCTAACAGATTAATCAAAGCACATAGAAGTCATTGCTTTGATACAAGTCAGTAAAAAAAAACTTTCTACAGAAGTAAAAAGCTCATAATGCAGATTATTATATGAACTGTGTGTCTGAAACCTGCCAGTAGCCAGAGAAGCAAGAATTTTTAGGATGCAGCTTTGCCAAAACGTAAACAAAGGCTGAAAATGTGGTACCAAGTGGATCGTAAATCATTTTAGGTCATATTTTTGGACATTTAGCAAGTCATTCTTAATAATCGTCCACCAAGTCCTCTTCATTTTGTCATATATGCAAGACAAAGCTTGACTCGACTGATTGTAAAAGTCTTATTTTGCCCTCAATGATCCTGCAGCTTGCACACTGGACTGTGGGGAACTGAGAAGCATCTGAATTTGTTGACTGACATTTCAGATTTTCTGTCTGTTTTGTTGAACCTACCTGTCAGAGACTATGGCCACATTTAGCCAAGAACAGTCCTGCTAGAAACGCAAAAGTCTTTCTTTTGCATCTTAAAAAAGACAAACAAACGTGTTTACACGAACAACCAAAAGTGCTGTAGCATGCATGCCAGGCCAGCAGTTGGCAGTGTAACTTTGTAATGGCATACTGTTGGAGCTGCCAAAGTTGTTCACTTCCTGTTGCTGCTAAACTCCAAGCAGTCGCTAATTAAGGAATTCAGCTGAAGTTTGACAGCTAAAATTAAGATACAAACACTCAAATTCGCCTCCATAGACTGTCGTCATATTTGACCTGCTTTCGGTGCACTGCGGTGTGTTTAATCAGAGTTTGATATTGGCTAGAGCAGAATGCATTGACTTATGCTAGCATTAGTGTTAGCATTAGCATAGTCACCATTGTCATAGGCTTTGCAATTTGCCAGTTGACACAGCCGCAAAGAAGGTTGTGGTCTCAGAAGATTCCAATCCGGAAGCCGGTGTCAAAAGTTTGTGGTTTGAAGGCCAGCACACGTTGGCATGTAAAAAGAAGGCCGAACCACAACAAATGTGTAACCTGCCTCTAATATAACCGACTGTGGCCGGGTTGGTCTGCGGGAAGCCCTCCGCTCGCCACTCAGGCAACCGCCCCCCCCCCCTAAATACTGCCTGCCGTATAAATCTGCCATCAGCAATTGGAATATCTGATACTCTGATATGCTTCACTATAATATAAATCTTACGATGTTGTTGATGATAGTCTTGATGACACTTTACATTATTACTGAACGTATCACCATATCATTGATATACAACATGAAGCATAACATTACAACACATATATAATTATTCCATGTCTGCATAAGTCCAGAAATCGTTCTTATCGTTTGGTTTAGCATCACTGAACATCCAGCACACTCACACACTCACACACTATTCATGTATACACGACCTAATGATGATGACCTACTTGTCTAAAATCTTTACATCATTCTTAAACTGTTTATTTTCTCCATATTATTTTTTCTATTTTTTTCTGCATACCTGTGTT
>JAQFJA010000021.1:1197635-1210811 GCA_029874485.1 Naso brachycentron
ACATAATTGGATGACTTCCAAAGACTTAATTATGCAGAAAGTAATGTCTATAAACTGAGTTTCTCCTCTCGTGTGGAATGGGCAGGTTCGATGAAGGTTGTGAAGGGGGGCAATACAGTCTTAACTGGACATTATTTTCCTCCTCTCCTGTTTTCAAACCTACTGTGTACTTTTCTCCTAAGTTCTCACTATGCATGTAAATTTTCCTCCCGTGATCACATAACACAAGAATGCATGAAGAACATGGTGGAGTATGCCACTGACATTCCTCATGGTCTCCAATCTTGCCAGTCTCCAGGCTTAACCTGTGTGAATTGTTGATGTGGACAGGTGAACCAGTGGTGTGAGTCTGGCATCTACCTGCTGGCCTCCCAGGCTGTGGACAAGTGTCAGTCACAGGAAGGAGCGGAGTCGGCACTGACGGACATCGAACACTTTCTGGAGTCAGCAGAAACGAACCAGCTGACTGAACTGAGGAACCTCCACAACCAGTATGAGGTTGTCCTATCCGAGAATATCAAGGTATGGTGCACAAAGAAAAGAGTGACTGGATGTTCTGTTGCAACAATGATGAAGATTGATCGTGAGCTCTGTGTCTGCAGGCCAGTGTCTTGAAGGCACTGAAGCGCCTGGAGGATGTCCAGGAGATGTTCGAGAAGCGGCACGTGAGTCTGAAGAGACTGTCAGCTAAACAGACGAGGCCCGTCCAGCCTGTTGCCCCGCGGCCTGAATCCTCTCCCAAACGGCCCTCACTGAAGAACCCCCCCAGGACTACAGGGAGCCAGCAGCGTGAGTTGGTTTTTGTTCTAACTAATTCATGCAGCACATGAAGAGCCTGCTTTAACAAGTTCCAGCTGTTGTAATTTTCACTGTCTGTGACATGACTGACACCCTGAGCTGCAAATTTGTGCAAAATTGTACATGATTGCTCTTTGGGGCTTAATCTGAATGATCTGAATATAATGTAACTTAAACTCTTGTGCTTTTTTTTCTCTCATTTCAGCTCTGGCACGCAGAGCCTCTGATAACTCTAACAGTGGCAAGCAGCCTGGTGACACTGATCCCAACAAGAAGAAGAACATACGCAAGGCCAAAGGAGGCATCAAGGTACCTTCCTCCAATCCCACTTTGAAAATCCAACTTCAACATAAATAATTTTAAAGAAATGTGCAGCTGAGTATAATACTTGGGTCTGGCATCTTACAACAATCCTGATACTTTGATTTTCATTTCAGTTCCTGACAGGGTTGCTCTTACTTGTAGTGTTTGTTCGGGATGTATACTATATTTCTTTAGCTACATATCTTAGTTTCTTTGGATTACTGTGGTAGAAAAAGAAAAAATAAAGAACAGTTAACTTAAATGTAAAAGAATAAGGTGCATGGCAGGTATCATGGCGAAGGAGGAGCAGCAATCACCCAGTCTGATGCCCTAATGTTAGAAAAAACATTGCAAATGTGCCCTCTTGGATGCCCCTGTGGTAGATAAAACATGATGAAGTGCCTCCTACGCGGCCCTTCCAGTGGACAATATGTGGTAAAGTGTCCTTTAGGGTTCCTTTCCATTTGATAAAACATGGTAAAGTGTCTTCTTGGGTGCCTTTCGTGGTAAAGTGCCCTCTAGGGTGCTTTTCCATTGGACAAAATATGGTAAGGTACCCTCTAGGGTTCCTTTCTAGTTGATAGAACTTGGTAAAGTGCCCTTTAGGATGCCTTTCCATTGGACAAAACATGGTAAGGTACCTTCTACGGTGCCTTTCCACCTGACAAAATGTGGTAAAGTGTCCTCCAGGGTTCCTTACTATGTGATAAAACATGGTAAAGTGCCATCTAGGGTGAACTTTCAGTGTACAAATGTGGTAAAGTGCCCGACAACTTTTTGCACACTGGTGCCCCATCACACAGAACAAGTGCCTTTTTTACTAATTTGCTGTCCAGAGTCTGCCAATGGTCGAGTTGCTACTTTCCCGGGTTAACATGAACCAGGCTGCACCACAATGGGTGGAAACAGTGCAACAAGGGGTGTGTCTATGAAGAAGTGCTCATTCGGTGCAATTTTAATATTATTTTTAAGGTGATATCACACCTTCTCTTCTGCCAGCTAAGACCAGGTCTAAAGGTCTAAGGGCGCTTTAACACCTGATAGTCCGCTCCCAGTCGACTTTCCTAGTGCACACCAGATGCAAGAATGATAAGGATGTTTTTTTTTTACCAGCTGGTCTGGTTCACATAAACACCTATTTATTTTCTCTGGTCATAATCAGTTGATGACGTGCTGAAGTGAACCAAAAGTCAGCTGCACTTCACTTATTGGCTCAGTGAAGTTATGAAAAAACAAACTCTTCACTCATTGGTAAGAAGTGTCTGCAATATCGTAAATCCTGAACTGCTCTCTGATTGGTCAGAATTGCCGTGTGGGCAAACTCCAGAAATGTAAACAGAGGGACAAGCAGAAAACGCACCCACCGTACAATTTCACAATGGAGAAGCAACTGTGAGGGTTGATTTTGGTGTTGGTGATCAGATATTATGTTGTTTGCATTCTCCACATTTGTCTGCAATTACTTGTGCTGGCGTGTTGTTGTTGTTGTGACAGAGGAAATGCTTCCTCATTCCATAATGCACATTGCTGCCCCCGGGGGTTTGGGTAAGTGTAAAAACATGCCGTGCTTTCTGCAATTTGCACAGAGCAAGGTTGAATCATGTTTTCACCACAAACAAACTGCACCAGAGTTCTTTTGGAAGCGTACTGTGACCACCTCTTCAACCAGGGCTCTGTCCGCTTGTTTAGTTCACTTCTGGTGCGCACCTGAGTACAACTGCTGCATTCACACCTGCAGACAAACTGCACCAAGTTGGACAAACACACTCAAATTCGATCCCACCTAACTAAATGAGGCTGGTGTAAAAGCGCCGTAAGTGCAATGCAGCCAACAGAGGGCTATTTTTGTGCACATGAACAGACCCGTTCAAAGTTAAATTATCCACGTTTCCGATGCATCACCTGATATGCATGCTGACCTGGATGCCCCCAAGACCCTCGACTCAACATTTCTGGTAATACCAGGGGGGAGGCTTTTGTAATATTTGATAGATCCTCCCAAGCCAAATTAATATCATCAGACGGTGGAGGCATATTCATAGTGCCATAAATTCTGTGATCATGAGCCGTAACCTTTCAGACAAGTAAGTCAGTATCCTCCTGCGTGAAGTTTGGCTGATGACATGGTACGCTGCACCGCAGGGGATGAAAGAAGCAGATGTGACTGTTAATGACTGAAGTTGGCTGTGACCCACCTTCTAATTATCCTTGTAGGAGCATTCATGTCGTTTGGACAGAATAAGAACGTGTCTATCTGTTTCCAGTCTTTCTCTGCTGAGATAATATAACTAACCAGCTGCATAATAAGCACATTTTCCCAAAATGTTGAAATTTCTCTCGATTTTTTTCCCCCCAGTTTAATACAAATTGAAATAAGTTTGACTAAACAGTTGACATGAGGCGTAGTGTCTTAATATTATTGAATGAGCTGCAGTGTAACTTCTCCTGAGTGGATCTATTTACTGTCTGTCTGTGAAGAAACAGACTGTGCCTGTTGCTGTGTGCATTGTACAGATCACTGTCTGCTCTGGTTTTCTATGTGTTCCTCCCACTATCACAGGCCACCCAATGCACTTAGTTAAGCTGCCATTGTGGCTTAGTTTTCCATTCAGTGGTGAGGAGGTTGACCTAAAGGTGACCTAAATGCATTTCCTAAGTAGAGTGATAACCAGCGTGCTATAGGTTTTCCCATGCACAGACTGAACTGTACATACGAGCAATATACAGTACATGTAGACCTTACGTTATTTTACTATCACTATTTTTTTTTTTTTGCAAATCTACTATTGTGGAGACAACAGTGAGTGTTTATGGCTTATTGCACGTAATTTGCAAAGCAGATTGTATGAAGTCACAAAGAATCACTGTTATTGATATTGTCATCAAACAGTGGTTGTTTTTTTCTGTTTTTTTTTAACTATCAGCAACTGTCACTAAGCAACGTGATATCCTTCATCAGCTGCCCCAGAAGTTGTCAAAGCAACCCTGTAGTTTAATTAATAAAACAAATCAACTGCACAGAGTCTTTGGTCTGCTCATCATTATACACTGATATTGTGCAGACTGCCTTTTTCAAGTCTACGTAATTTAATTTTCTGATTCTCAGTGTTTCTAAAGATGCTGTGTGTGTCAGACTGAATAGAGTGCCTAAGTCCTGCCCGTCTATTTCCTGTCCATGGGACCTTAATTGAGAAAAATTTTGTGCTGTAGTCATGGGACAAATTATTTTTCAGCCCCATTCAAGTTGGGCCCCTATTCTCAAATATGATGTTTGTCATTTGAAAAGATAATTTTACTAAACAATAAAGTCACGGTTTGTCGTGAAGGTAGTCAAGTACCACTAAGTTTCTGTTGAACCTCTCAGTAAACTACGTCTGTCGTCTTGGACAATATTCATCACCAACACGATCATGGCTGTAACTTTAGGACAGTTTCTTTCGTTCCTTCTGAAAGAGGGAAAATGGATTAAAAGAGGTTAAGTCTTATTCTTCAGCAGTTGTGTGATAAGCTCAGACTTTATCGACTTTCAAAATGATCTTTTAAATTGACAAACATCATATTTGAGATTGGCAGTACAACTTAAACTGGATCAAAAAGTAATTTGTCTCTTTCCATTGACTGAGGTTTATATTTTTTCTGAAATCAGGTCCCATGGGATCCACCGCAAGCAGCTTGACTTAGCCTATCTATTCAGAGAAATGTATGATCATTAAAGGGATAGTTCAGTAATTTTGAAGTGGGGTTGTACAAGGTACTTATGCGTAGTTGGTCTTTTATCTTCTGCAGATGACGATCAGCTGTGTCACTTTCTTTTGTTTAACAGCTGATTTGCTGGATGACACAGTGCGCAGGGTGGGCGTAAGTAATACACAGAGGGACAACAGTTGGAAAAATGTGGTGCCAAAATAAATGGCTGTCTGGCAACAAGCTAAAGCAGTGAACAAATCCTAAATTTAATTAGATTTTTCAGGTAAGCATTTCTATTCATGGCTAAAAAACATTTTTCCACTGATGCTGATGAGTTTCCTGCCCAGGGACTACAGATGAAAATTAGCTTGTGGCTAACTTTGGTACAGCTAAGAGCTGTGTACTGTCCCTGTCAAATAAACAAATAAACAATTAAAGTGACACCGCTGATCGCCATCTGCAGAAGATAATAGACTGAATATGCATACATACCTCATACAACCCTACTGTAAATATACAGAACAATCCCTTTAATGAAATAAATAAAAGTCTGTCCCCTTAATGACACTATGCCTGTAAAATAAGCCAGTAATCAATTTGCCCCCAAGCACTGTCAGTGAAAGCAACAGAAACTTGGACAAGATCAGTATAACTGCAAATCAGTAATGAGTTTTGGTCCCATTATTGCTTCAAACAAACACAAATGAACATGCATTTTTATCAAAAACACGGTTTGGTTGTGACAATGTACATGCACTCCCACACAGAGCTGCACACACATACAGCAGGAGAGCCTGCGATGTAGGAAAGGCCAGTGACAACACAGGTACGCACACTGAGACTCACTGAGGGGGACGGAAATGTTTTTCTAGTCACTGTCAAAGTGTTGCTCTCATATAGTTAGCTTTACTCTGAAGTCAAACATGTTGCAATACATGTTAACAGAGTTTCCACAGTAAGTCTGTTTCCCCACACTTCCTGTGTTCGTACTCTAAAAGACACAAGGCCACGCCTGTATCTGCTTCATCTTACCCTCAGTCTGCAGCCCAGAAGCGAAGATTATGAGCAAACTAGCAGGGAAACAAGATGAAATCTGACTTTATTGAAGACCAGTCTGCATTAGCGGCACACCGTCTCTCCTCACACCCTCAGCTCTCCTTGTGAGAGTCAGAGGCCACTTCCAGAACAGCAGCCCTGAAGCTGGTGGGGATTCAGAGTTTTGTCAGCAGGGGTGATTGTGGTTTAAACAAAGTCTGTCCAACAGGAGGGTCTCCCTAATCAGTATGCCACCCTGCTGCTCTTTGCTGCCATGCTGCCATTTTGCTCTGATCTCATTAATTGGTTTACTGTGTGCATAATTTGGATGCACGCCCAAGGTTATTTTGTGCTGCTGACAAACACGGCCTGTCTGTGTAGTGATAGTGTTGGTGTGTTAAACCGTAAACCTTCTTCCATAATTGATGAGGACAGAGCTGTTTGAAGTCTGTTCCAAAATCAAGTAGTTTCCTTCTTGTCCTTGGTTGTATTGAGCTCCTTGAACATGCTTTCAGAGACCTGTGCTGAATTGCAAGTGTTTAACAAGTTTTTCCAACAAGTGAAATTGATGCAGGAGACTTTTTTTTCCCCTGGCTGTGCTCCTCCTACATGACTGCTGTTGCGGCTCCCATAAAATACTCAGTTTCTCTTGAGTTTCTGTTGGATCACAAGAACTAGCAGGTAGTGTCCCATGCACCAGTACATAAAGATCGTGAACATTAACTGCAACAGGCAGGGCTTTTATTAGTAAAACCCTTAAATTAACTCATTTACTCTTATGCCCGGGACACACATCCTGCCACGGCAGCACATCTGCATATTTTTTTTGGTGCCCGTTAAACAGATTAGAGGCGCACACGGGAGAGGCATGTGGACGCAGGTCAGCAGCGACGCAACACCTCAGCACAGGTGACTCGCTGATTTTTTTCCACAAGACGTGCGCAGTTCTCTGCTAAAATAGACATAGAAATAACCTGTTTTCAATCATATTGACATCATACCATCAACAACCACTGTTTCAACATTTCGGGTGTTGTCTTTCAAAATAAAAGCTCTCACAAGCATATATGTGCAGAGAATCCCTTCATTTGAAGATTTGATTGTGAAACATTTGAAGGATTTTGTTGTGGAACAGCAGAACATATCTGGACTAATTAAGGGGTTTTTTTTTTCAGATAAATGTCAAACCAGTAACCCATTGTAGTTAACTAGGCTATTCTATGTTAAGAAATAAAAAAGAAGGTCATATGAAGAGCAGCAGGTTTAACAGAAACCCAGGACTACCTTGCAAATACTTAATTTTTAAAAGAAAACACGCCAAGTGAAGGGGGATTATTCTGTTTCTTTTTCTTTTCTTTCTTTTTTTTACACTTTTAGGCACACGGATGTATCACAAAATGACATGAAAAACCTTCACATTAATGGGAATTATCAAATGAAAACTCTTTGTAGACAGACAAAGCATCGAAGCAGCGCTGCAGCAGACAAATCAGAGGCTGCATGTGTGAACAACTGCGAGCAGCAGCTCGGCGATGCAGACGCGCTGCAGAGGTGACACAAGATGTGTGTGTTCCGGGCGTTAGCTACTCGTCGTTGCAAACAAGAAGTACAAAAGTGAAACTTCAGTCTGCTTGCACAACCTCTGCAGATTGTTTAAGACAAATTACTTAAAGGTTTTAAATGCACTCATAGGCAGAATATTCTTCAACTAAATGTAAGTATGTATGTGAGTAAGTGTGACGTGGAGCTGCACTGTTATAATGACACTGAAATTAATCATTACTCTCCCAGTTCTCCCAGTGACAGAAACAAAGCGACTAGGCTTGTCTGCTTATCCCTCTTTATCCATATGTTTGTCAGATCACATTACACAATATGAGCACGGTAATAGCACCCAGCAGATGTGGGGTGTTGGGAAGATGAATCAAGACATCAAGTCAAGTGCTTGTTTTATCCAGTGTGGAGTGTCACAGTGGACAACTAACCTGCCATGCTGCACCCTGATGTCTCTGACATACTGTGTGGCAGTGACACATCAGAGCACAGAGAGCTTTACTGTAACAACGATGTGGAAAAAAAACAAAAAGACAAAAAAACAAAACAAAACAAAACCGATCCGTGAGGTCTGTCTCTGGCCACTCCTTCCCCAACGCTGATGTATGCCAGACTGGTCATGACAGACAGCAGGCTGTGCTCGATCAGAATCTAACATGGAGCTGACCATGTCTCTTGAACACGTCGCAATGAAAACATATAACTTTCTACAAAATTTCATGTGCTCACTAACCATCTTTGGAACAAAAACATTGCACAGTCTGTTCCTGACAGTTGGATGATTGTTAGCTTGCAAGCTAAACTGTCTACGAGTTATTCTTCTGGCGTATTTCTGCCACTTAATGCTGATTTTTTATTGTTGTTGCTGTTTTTTGTGGATTTGAAACTAGAAAACCAGACATAATGAAAGTGACTATGAGGAACTTTTAAGTATTTATGAAACAGTCTAATGTTTCCTCTGATGATTATGAATTTCCTGTAACTGCAAACGAGACCCTCAGCAAAAAGACTGCTGTGTTTATGTACTTACTGTTAATGCTCGTGATTGGGTCCAAATCAACGCAAACTCAGATGAAACAATTTTTTTATTTTTATTTTTAATTTTGTTGTTCTGTGCAATGACAATACCATAATTATATTCTATGCCTATTGCTGTTAATTTGCACCTTAGCATGTACTTATTTCTCAGTCACATATAAATACATTACCTCATCGTGATCCATCCTGCGGTCTCTCTTTCACTCACTTCCAAAACAAATACACGCATTGCCAATGTAATGCCAAGTTCTGCCTGCTGGCACGCGCTAGCAAAGAGTAGGCGCTTGTGTCACCACCGCTTTTGTCCACCAAAATCAACAAAAATGGAAAGTTCCTTGTAGTCACTTTAAATGTGTTATCTGGCAAATGGAGACACAAATACCTACAGTATGTGACTCAGTGTGAAGAGAAGTGACTGTGCAGATAAGAGACACTGGAAAGGAAACACTTCATAAAAACCTAACAACAAATTACACAGTTTTTGATTCATTGTTTTGTAGTTGTTATGGTCACCTGCAGATACTATTTCTTCATAAACTCAGCATGTTTAGCCTGCAGAGTCTCAGCGACTACAACTAAATGTCCTCTGTTTAAAAGACATGCCACCAGTGGACGAGTTCCGTTTACAGTGATAAAGCTTTTGGTTTGGGTTTCAGTTCAATTTGCAAACAATACACATTGTTACAGATATCCAGACTGCTGACAGGAACAGAAAGCAGCTTGTAAATTAGGAATTCTGTTGCAGCTTTACTGTTGGTCCAATGAAAGACTTACCAGTGACTGATCAACCCTTGAATGCACCATTAAACAGCTTAATTGGGGCAAAATCTTGAGTAGAGGACATTTAGCTTATGGATGTTTTTTGTGTCTACATCTGTTTTTTAGGCATAATGAACAACACCCCTGCCCTCATAATTAAGCTTGTGTGTGTATGTGTGTTTGTATGTGACAGATTGAGGTGATGCATGAGGAAAGCCAAGGAGGCTCCACCCACGTCGTTCTGACCAATGAGACAGAGGAGAGTCTGTCCAACAGACGCAGGTAAGGACAGAACAGAGTTCAAAGTGTTTGGGCTTCAGCGCACCATCAGTACACTGAAACAACACAACCAGGTCGTTCTTCTCGGTCACTCAACAAGATGTGAGGTCAGATAGTACGGCAGTGCTAAATTCACCGACTCCAGAGAGCAAAAACACAGCTGGTGCAGCAGTTCTGAGCCATAATTCTGTGCTGTAGGATGGTGAAATGTAGCACATGCCATTTGCACCGTGTCTGCAAAGAGCACCTTTCAGACGCTGGTTGTGTGACAGTTAACATCCAGGTGACAGTGCAAGTGGTGATATGGGATTCTAGCTTGTAATTTTTTAATCTTTGATGTCATCCTGTGTTGTTGGTCAAATCAGAGCAGCTTTAGGATTAGAACATTTCTATACACAGCTACTTGGTTTAAAGCAACAACATGTAACTTTGACTGCTACCTGCAGCTTCCAAAAATGAACCTTAACAATGCACATTAATACGTTGCACAAAACACCAATTTTAGTCAAACTGGGTCATATTTTACGTAGAAAATGTCCTCTGGTTTTCCCTCTGATGTTCTACGACTGCTCTGAATGTTTGCAGCCTTTTATTCAGCAAAGCTGTCCCCACCAACTACCCACTGTTGCAGCTGCAGTTCAGTCTGCGGGCAGCCTACATGTTGCTTTCAGGAAACTCCGTGAATTGCAGAGTTGAGGCAGAGCAGTCGGTTAAATATGACCCAGTTCTACTAAAAGTACTGCTTTGTGCTACACATTAACGTGCATTGTTATGTTTGGTTTTCTAAGCCGCAGGTCACAGTTAAGTTACATATTGTTGCTTTAGAGATCATTTACAGACTTTTATTAAGATAATAAAATACTTTGCTTGGAATAATATTTTGTGAATGATATTGTTTTGTCACAAAAGTTAAATTACTTCCTAAATGAATTTTCTTTTTTTTAAATCTACAAATAAGAGGGCACGTCAATATTACGTTATTAGAGTGCAAGTCAAAAACATTTGGGAAAAAGGAAGGAAAAATGGAGGTTTTGTGTTTTATGCTTGAAATAATTTGAAGAGCATTACAATTTCATCAGAAACAGATATGACGTTATCTGTTGCAGTTCTATAGCTTCGGATTTAAATCATATCCTTTGTGTATGTCATGCATTTCTTAACTGACGGTTAATTTATTCAACGTTTCCAACCAAGCCAAGTGTAAAAACATTGTCTGGATTTTTTTCTTTTCCAACATCTTTTATTAGCAAAATGAAAATGTGCACAGAAACAGGAAATGCAGTTACATGAGAGACAGAGAAAAATCATCACAGTGTCTTCATGGTTCAAAATAATGACGCACAGTGACACACAGAATGTGTTGCATCGACTGCTTGTCATTCAGCTCCACAATATTTGACAACAGAGCAGAAGCGACAGCCATTTCGAGGCCTCTAAGAGTTTCACAGAATAGTCGATTAGTTGACTAGCCAACTATCAGAACCACTCTCAACTCTGTGCATAGTTGTAGACTTATTTTAGCACAGTGCAGTAATAAAGCAGTGGCAATGAAAGTGGGTGAATGTGTTAACAAGTCACAGGTTATATGTGTGACTTCAACACTCTTTATTGTGGGCTGCTAAAGCAGCACAAACGCAGCAGAGCAAAGGGCAGGAAAAAAAACATGGCTGTAGGTACAAATGCTCAACTACAATCACAGAGTGGAAACACTTTACCACTGCAGACATGCATTTGTTTCAACAATCACTTTCTTCGTTATGACATTTTAAATAAACAGAATTTAAGTTATGCACAGAAGGAAACACTCCTGCTAACCCTGCAAGACAGCAGTTGTGCTCTTGCTGGAGTCAAACAGCTTCTCCAGCTCACACAAACTTGCTGGTAGTTTCGGCCAATCAGCCTGGGGGTCATTTGTAAACAGCCTCTCAGAGCCAGACTAGAACTCCGATATTACACCTTCCTCTAGGTTGGTCAACCTTCATTAGAGAACTTTTACTGACTGTCTTTGAGGCCTTTATGACAAGAATTCTCCATTACTATGAAGTGAAAAATAAAGAATACTTGATGATTTCTAAAAATGCAGCAGTGGTGAATGTCCTCATGGCCTCCTAAATATGCATTTCACTCTCACTGATACACAGCTGGTCCGGTCGAGTGTATTCTGATTAAACCAGCCTGTCATATTATTAAGTCAGCCAGGGGGTGACACCAAGCAGCAAGTTACTGCAAGGCACTGTGACAGTTAGCAACTTTATTAGCACAGACTATCTTCCTCAAGCTCTGTGCACGTTCCCATAAAAGGAGGCATTTGGTGTATCATTCAACCCTACTGTACTTCCGATAAATCTACTACAGCTCAAAGTGGATCGATTATATATGCTACTGCCTACTTCCGCCTATTAGCAATGTTTTCATGCAATTAATACAAGCAAGGATTGCTTGCAGAAAATTACATGTTGTGTGAATTTGTAGAATTCTATTTATTTGCACTCTCAGTACCTCCAGTTTCTAGTTAACAGCCAGGGGATAAAAACGCATTAATGTTGCTTCGTAGTACAGTCCTCCTTCCATATAGACTTAGAACTTGTTGACATGTTCAAATATAAAAAGCTACCTAGATTTTGTAAAAATTTAAAAAGAACTATAAAAGCAACAACAATCTATGACATCACTTATTGAATATGTGAGTTAATTCCTCATTTCAATAGTGAGTGCTTTCCATCTGCGGACCCAAATGTTCCCCAGCAGTAAAATGTGATTGGACCTGACAGGAAGCGAGAGGAATGTGGTCAAGAACAGGAAACAGTGTTGAGGGAAAAAGTTGTGAGAAAAAGTACCTGACAGATTTTCCAGAATAAATTCTCCTGTAGGATGAGGAGGGGGGGGAGTGTCAAATAAAATTTTTTGCCCTTCGGACTTGTACACACCAGAGCTGCTCCTAATCTCATCTCATGTCTGTATGCAGTGACAATACAAAGAGGAACACAGCACACGTCAGTGAGGTTAATTGCCCTGAATCACTGACTTCCCCCAGACATCTCCTAATATTGTTCTGCCTGTACCTTCATTTATCAGGTGTCATTAAGCTCAGACTCTGGCTTGATGTATTTCTTCCTGCGGCTTGTCTCTGAAATGTCTGACACATTTTGTTAGTCTGAAGAGAGTGAGTGAGTCAGAGCAGAACTAAAAGCAAAGTTCAAATGAAAAGAAAAACTTCCACGTGGTTCCTTTTCAGTTTGCGTAAGAGGTGCTGCAAAGTTATCATCTCAATCCCTGAAGAAACAGTAACACCCAATCACAATAATACTTGATTAATCAATAGCATAGGACAGTCTATGAAATGCAAAAAGCCTCCATCCTAGTTCCACACAATCCAAAGTGACATTTACAAATGCCTTCTTTAGCAGTCCAGAAGACAAAAGTGTTGCTTTACAATGATGTAAAACAGAGCAAATCAGCAAATTCCCACCCTGGAGAAGCTGCAAACAGTACATTTTTACAATCTCTGGAGAAAAATAAAAGCAGTTGCAGCTCTGATTGACATACACAAAATTAAACAGTTACTGTACTGAAACCTTTTGATTTCATCCTCACCTCTAAAAGGTTGCTCTTCAAAGTTCACTAAGAATTCACAGTCTAATGATGCTAAACCAAATATACAGAGGCAATTAGATTTGAAACATGTTCAGTGGGATGATCTGGACATTTTTTAATTGTTGTTTT